>VDFB02068818.1:0-15864 GCA_007258455.2 Sequoia sempervirens
CCTTTGTAAAAATCACCTTAACCGGTGTTCTATAATTGAGAATTAGCATTCTCTGTGGCTTTTCCCATCTTGGGTTTCCACATAAATTCTAGTGTTCATTGTGCATGTTGTTGTTATGTGCTTTCATGTTCATATTTGTTTGATTATTACCCAATTCATATAAGACTGATCTAGATTAATTAAAATAAAGAAATTGTTTAATGATAACTAATTCTCCCCCCTCTCAGTTATCTAAACTATTCAACAATTGGTATCAGAGCTTGGTCCCTTGTAGATAGAGCTTAACCGCTTGAGGGAGATATTGGTATCTTGAAGAAGATGGCAAGAGATTATTACTTTGAGGAAGAACTGAAGATAATTTTAGATGGCATGGAAAGCATGGAATCTAAAAATGAAGAATTGAAAGAAAACATCAAGGAGGGAAATGCTTGTATCACAAAGCTAAGGGAGAAAATACAGAAATTTGAAGTAAGACACAAAGAGGTTAGCCAGGAATTAAAGGATTCAAAGGAAAGTATTGTGGATTTAAAGTTATGATTGGATGAAAGCAAGAAGACTGAAGAAGATCTCAAAGACACCATCAAATGGAAAATGGAAGAATGGAAGAAGACTAAAGAAAATCTCAAGGATACCATCAACCAGAAATAAGAAGAAAATGAGAAGTTAGATCAAGAGTTAAGAAGGCTGAAATCAGAAGCAAGAGTATGTGAAAGTAGCATAATTTTAGATCAACTCTTGTCCCTACAGAAATTTCACAAGGATAAGGGAGGACTTGGCTTCTCTAGTGAGAGATCAAATCAGAATACTAAGGGTAAAGACAAAGTAGTTGAAGCTAAAGCAAGATCTATTATAACAAGCAAGGTCTGGAACTCTAGAACATCTACAAAAGACCTCTCATTAGGAAACCAAATGCTCAAAGGTATGCATAATTTAATGGCTATTGCTTTCTATGAAAAAAAAAATGGACATAAGGTTGTAGAGTGTAGAAGCAAGAAGGAACCAAGTACTCAATGCTTTAACTGTCAAAAATTTGGTCACAAAGCAAATCATTGCAAAAATAAATTATCTAATCTGGCTAGAAGGAATGGAATGAATAATCTCTTTCATGGTAATTTTTATTTTTTCCATGGGTATGGTCACAAAGCTAATCAATGCAGATCTAGGGTTCACTCAGTTAAGTCAGGGCAAAGATGTTACAAGTACAATCAACCCAGACATTATGCTAACACATGTAGATATGTTGCTCTGGAAAAGCTTGAAAATAAAAAGAAGGTTGCAGAATTAGATGAATCTAAGAAAAATACCATCATGGTTTGGAAGAAAAAATAAATGAGTGTGGGGAGATCTTCTATGGTACCATATTTTGGTACAATATTTTCTAGAATTTGAGCCAACCACCTTGGCTCAGAGGGAGTGTTGCAATGCATATCCTAATGGTTCCCCCTCTCTGAAGTAATGTTGATTTATATTCAACTTGACTAAGTTTGTTCTAGTTGGTGATGTATGATGAAGCTTAATCCAACTGATTGAAAAGTGAAGTACAATTGATGGTGTCATCAATGTAAGTTTTTGGCGGAAAAATCATCATGAGAAATTAAGGATAAAAGGTGGAGTTTCAAATCATTTCTCACAATTTGAAAAGAAGGAGAAGAGGTTTTGCTGAGCGATAAAAATATTGAAGAAGCTAAGCACAACAATGGAATCTCCATTGGTTAATAGTGAATCCAGTGGTAGTATCTCATTGAGGCTGAATGGAGTAGAGTTGGATGAATTTGATCATCCAAAGATGAAGGGAATGGAACTAGGGTTGAAGATTGATGAGTTGCTGACAAAGATTTTATCTTGTTCCTATTGATTCAATTCAAGGATGGTATCATTGTTTTGGACAAATCCTATCTGACCACTAAGGAATTCATTGAAGCTATTGTTGGATTGTGTAGTGTTGGTGACCTCCCTAAGAATAAAATGGTGAAATACAGAGATGTGGAGGAACTTACTGGTATCAACAAAGATCCTCGAGCTCTATTGATAAATACCATTTTTGATCCTACAATAAGGTATGTTGCTTATGGTATCACTTACAAAATATATTTCCAAAATTGTGAAGGTTCTACATCAGCTATTGTTGTGAATCTTGCACATAAGATGGTGAAGGAAAATAAAAAGTTTGACCTGTGTAGCCTAATAATGGAAAACCTAATTGAGAATGTCAAAATGTCTTTGGTTGAGAGTTATCCCTTCCGGTTTGGGTCTCTACTCATATGTTTAGTATTTTACTTTCTAAATTTTCTACCGTCAAAATAGAATGTTAAGTGGAAGTCTACCATCCCTATTAGAAAGCAAGTTTACAGATATTTAGAATGTATGGAAGATAAAGCAAGTGCTTACAAAGTTTATTTCTCATCCTCGTAGATGAATTTGTGTTCTAGTGTGATAGTATCTAGTGGTATGCCTATTAGTCAGGTTGAGGAGGGTTCCTCCTCCTGTAAGAAGGAGTTAGAGGTTGTCATTGGAGGTTCCCCTCTAGAACCTAAAAGGAGGAAAATTAACACAAAGGATGTCATCACTATCTCAGAAGAGAAGGAGAAGGAAGAAAAGTATCTATGTAGATCTGACTCTTTCAATCTAGATGAAGTTCGTTCGGTGTTGGATGAAGGTAATATGAAAAAGATTGGTGAAATGTGGTATGCCTACTCTCTAGTCAGTAGGCTTAAAATTGAATATTTCTTAGTTTATTATCAACTCTTGTTTTCATTGTTTCTGACTTCTTACCGGATGATTTGGTAGAAGTTGTTGAAGAAAGGTTTTTATGGGAAGGATCTGAAGGTCATAAGATCCAAGCTATGATTGAGAGAAGGTGTGTAAAATCAAAAAGAACTTATCCAAGCACATTGGTGAGGCAAGAGAATGAATTAAGGGGATGTCTAACATCTATAGGTATTGTCTCTAGTGACCTGCTACTATTGATAATTTTGGAAGCAAAATTGAAGCTATTCAATCTGAAATGAATGATATTGGAAAGTGTTTTGACTTATTCAAAGATAAAGATGGAAAACAAAGAATAAGATTTGGAGAGTTGCAAGATGAGTTATTGTCTATTCAGAGACAAAGGAAAGATTTGGTTAGAACTTTCTAGTTGGTCAAATAAATTGTTGAGGTCTGGTTGAGGTCTGGTTGGATCTTCATTTATGTTGTTGACTCTACTAGATAGTATGTGTGTCAGAATGGTTTTTACAATGCAAGCTTGGAAAAGGATTCTTTCGACTGTGAGATAAAGGTACAAGAAAAATTTTCATGTGAAAAGTGTTATTTTTACTTGATCTCCTGAATGTTCTTATTTGGCCCTTTCCTTTGATGGAAAAAAGAGGGAGAAAATGAAGAGAAAAAAAATAGAGGAATTGAATTTCCTAACAAAGGGGGAGCGCTTGGAGTCTTTTGTTTGCAATTTTTGAGTTTTTTCTATTTTTCCATCAATGCCAAAGAGGGAGATTGTTGAGAAGTTGTTGAGATGACTTAGTATTGTTGTCATTGATGTCAAAGCCTAGGATCCGAAAGGTTGTGCTTTGGATGATATAAAGAAATGATCTATCCTATCGAGTGCTATGATGTTACATAGTGTGGATATTATTCTTGATCTGGATATGATAGTACTTCTTTTTAGGACATTTGTGGAAGATAGTTAATGCAAAATAATGAAGTCTAATCTTTTGATGTTGGTTGGTGTGCTCAAAGCTTACTCCGGGTATCCTTGCTATCTGGAAATTCATGTAGCATGTTATAATTTTTTGTATGTCTAATTATGTTTCTCTGGTTGGTATTGAAATTGATGATAATCAAGATTTGGTCTTGGTTGTGGCATTCCCATCGGCTCTAGAATATATTTCATGTAATTCAAAGTTTTATATCTTTTGGTAATTATGTTATCTTATGTATGACCTATTTATGGGTCCCTTGGTAACATGGTAAGAAGATCTTTATGTGTGACCTATCTTTTGGGCCTGGTGCTAGCGTGTTAAGCCTTATTGAATATTTCAAGGTTGTTCTCCAATCTAACATGTTTTATGGTGATATAATTCAAATTGCGTTTGGTTGACTTAGGAGATTATGGAGGCATAGAATGGTATAAGTAAAAGTTGATTTTGTTCGATGAAGGAAGAATTATGGAGTTTTCAAGAAAATAAAAGGGTGTGAAGGATTATACGATAAGAAATTTGAAGGAAAGTATTAGGAAGAAGTAATCTACTTTGTAGAGGTTGTGTGAGGAAGGTGTGCAGAAGATTCTTGACCAGATCTATTGCAGACAGATATTTTACTTTAAATTAGAACTAACTTCATGCATATGTAGATGCAGCTTCATCAGTTCACTTTATTTAGTGAGACTATTTTGTAATCAGATGTTTTAATTGGGCAGTGATCCCACCGACAGTGAGCCTTACTTGTACTGAGCAATTTTGTAGTGATCCTTTGTAAAAATCACCTTAATTGGTGTTCTATAATTGAGAATTAGCATTCTCTGTGGTTTTTCCCATCTTAGGTTTCCACGTAAATTCTGGTGTTCATTGTGCATGGTGTTGTTATGTGCTTTCATGTTCATAGCTATTTGATTATTATATGATTCATAAAATCCTACTCTAGATTAATTAAAGTAAAGAATTTTTTTTATGATAACTGATTCACCCCCCCTCTCAGTTATCTATATTGTTCAATATTGTTGTCTCTAGCACAACCTGCTGTCATAGCCACTACAGAGCAAATAGGGAGCTCTTTCAACTCAAATCCAAATGATGAGAAACTCCAACCTAAGATTCTACTTTGTATTGACCAAAAGGTTATGTTATCTTGTAATCTATGGACCAATACTGTCATTGTTAATGAATCTCTTGGAATAGTACAAAAAATAGTCTACAAGGAGACCAAAAAACCACCCCAGCTCCCCTTGTTTGTTGTTGTTCAATTCAAGAATTACATTAAGCCTACCTAGGATATAAACAATCCTAAAGATGTCCTTATTACCCCTATTTTTCATGGTGGTCGATGCCAAATTCTACTTAAAATGGCATGGGCATTAACAATCCATAAATCATAGGGGCTTACACTTCAGATGGCCACCATTGATATTGGCAAAATTGACCAACAAGGCTTGACATTCACACCAATTTCTAGAGTCACTCGACTTTCTACCCCTCGTATCCACCCTACATTCACATTTGAAAGATACACATGCATGAAACAAAGCCCTTCTGTTGCACGTAGGATTAGTGAGGAAGTTTGATTGTCAACACTATCAACATCAACCACTTGAAATGCTCAACTTTTTTTCAGTGAACCAAAATGTCCAGGTATGTTCATAATTACTTAGTCCTTTCTCTTTCAATGACTACATTCCCAATTGCTTACACATATCTTCATACTTCAAGTTTCCATTCTCTTCCTCGCTTACCACATTTGATTTGTAGGCCCTCCTTCAAAGTTGCATAACTATCAAGATCAACCATTTTAGCACAAATTTTATAAACAAAAGCATATTTCATTCTGTAGAGAGTTCTTCTCTGACAGTACTCAATCAACATACAAGAAGTCTTCCACCATATTCTACTAAAGCTATTTTTAATACTGAGTTCTCCCTTTCTAATTATGTTCACAATGGTAAAACTTTACTTATTTACAAATCTTTTTGTATGCTCTGTAGAATGAAATATGCTTATGTTTATAAACACTCTATACAATCTTAGGTGAAGAAAGTAGGGGAGAACTCCAAATCTTAGGTGAAGAGAGCAAGGGAGAATCTTCTTATCTAACCTAATCTTCTTATTTACAAATCTTCACCCAATCTTTAAACTTGTGTTATACATTTCTCATATCTAACTAAAATTACATGTTTTCCTCAAACTTCTGGCCTCTTTCAAAGCTTTCTTCTACATCCACTCTCATGCTATGGTAAGTTTCCATTTCTGTTATAGAAGATATAAAATGTATGCAAGTAGAAACATAATTGCATTTTTCTATCAATTATAAATGGATGATTTTTGTCACATTTTTCATGCCAATTCATAACAGATATGTCCACTCTAAGAACCATTTCCAATAAGATGATTGGATATGATACCTTGAGGATTTATCTAGTTTAGACCATTGCTCGTGTCATATTTTTCATGACAATTCATAATAGATCTATCCACTATAACAACCATTTCCAATAAGATGATTGGAAATGGTACCTTGAGGATTTATCTAGTTGGGACCATTGCTCATGAGGAATTTTTCTAGTGAAACAAAATTTACAGGTATGTTCACTAATTACTTAGTCCTTTCTCTTTCAATGACTACATTCTTGATTGCTTACACATATCTTCATACTTTGAGTATCCATTCTCTTCCTCGCTTACCACATTTGATTTGTAGGCCCTCCTTCAAAGCTGTATAACTGTCAAAATCAACCCTTACAACACAAAGTTTATAAACACAAGCATATTTCATTCTACAGAGAGTTCTTCTTTGACAACTGCTCAATTGACATACAAGAAGACTTCCACCATCTTCTACTGAAGCTATTGTTTATACTGGAGTTCTCCCTTGCTAATTATGTTCACAATGGTAAAACTTTACTTATTTACAAATATTTTTGCACCTACATATTGTGCTCTCTTCACCTAATCTTTAAACTTGTTTTATACATTGTTCATATCTAACATTACACTTTTTCCTCATACTTCTAGCCTCTTTCCAAGATTTTTGCTACATCCACTCTCATGCTATGGTAAGTTTCCATTTTTGTTATACAAGATATAAAATGTATGCAGGTAGAAATATAATTGCATTTTTCTATCAATTATAAATGGATGGTTTCTATCATATTTTCATGAAAATTTGTAACAAATTTGTCCACTCTAACAACCATTTCCAATAAGATGATTGGATATGATACCTTGAGGATTTATCCAATTTAGACCATTGCTCATGTGGTTTGGGCCCTAAAGAGCTTGTTAGGAGCTTGCTACAACTATCTTATTCTATTATAGTTGGAACCTTAATTACTCCTTTTTAGGTATTTTGTTGTTATGTTCAGTTGGGTAGTTGTTCTTATTTTTAGTAATGCTTGTGACATTGAAAATGCTCTAAATATGTAATCACGTTTGAATGATCAATGAATTAGCAAGATATTGACTCCTTTTATGATCAATGAATCAACTCTTTTTAAGTATGAAAGGATTTTATTTTGTTCATACATCATCAACCAACAATTACTTCACTAATTGATTTCATTTTATTTTGTATTGTTACAAATCAATAAAAGGACAACATTATTTTCAAAATAGTTTCACAGTCCCCCAAATGTCAAGGTAACTATTGAGAGAATGTGGGACAAGATAGTTCATGGCCACAGACCTATTTTTCAAAATGTTGAAGATGCCCTTATGCACTTCCAACAAAGGCTTACCCAAATTTAATCTCGAACAAATTTGGTTGTACTAGATGATGTCTACAAAAAGCATCTCCTTCAAAAACTATTATTTAAAATAATAAGTTGAATTTTTGTTTAATTCATCCCCTTCCGCCTGCCATTTCAGAATTTTTTTTTAATTTCTCACCCAGAAGCAATATCATATTTTCAAAAAATATGGGCTTCTCAATTTTCTGAAGACAAGTATAGATTTATTGGGAAGTTGCTTATAGAAATTTGAAGTTTTTCATGAGTTGGTTGCAAATCAAGGCCTCTCATGCAACTCATATTTTTAAGAAACACAATTGAATCACTATTTTGAATAGAATTACAACATATTATTAAGTGGGTTTAAGTTTTACTTCTTGTACTCAACTCACAGTACTTCAACTTTTGTTGAAATTAAGTAAAACAAAATATTTCTACTTTATGGCTATAAAAAAAATTTCCCATTTTGTAATAAACAAAATTAACACAAAGTTCACTATATTGTCTTCAATGTACCCAAAGCACCCCAAAGGTGTGATTGCTAGTATAAATTTTCTTTGCTTCTAAAATTCGTTTCCTACTCATGCTCATGGGCTTTTAAATATATATATATATATACTCGACTTTTTCTTTAGTTTTAAATTTAATCACTTTAAATCTTATATGATTTCCTTTTAAGTTTTAAATTTATTTAAAATTTACTCTTTTTTAATCATATCTATTTTTTCTAATTTTGTATTTCTTTTTTATTTTTAGGATCTTTAACCCTTGGTCATATGGGAGACTAGGGGATTTGCTAAACCAATTTCCAGCACCCTCTAACCATCCCTCAGTCACATAGGGTTATTTTTAGGCACCTAGGGGTTAATTAGACTTGTCTTTCATATGCATTTTTCTAAAATAGTAGTTTTACTAAAATGGGTGTAACTTTTGCCTCCCAGGTCTTATTTTTGAAATTCAAAAGGCATTGGAGAGCTTTTTTGGATCTCTTTGATGTGGTTCAAGTATATTTTCTAGATTCTACTCCAAAAACTAGGTGCAGTTAGTCAAATTCAACCTTTTCTTTTAAACTTTAAATGCTCATAACTTTGTCACACAAAACCATTTTTTAGCAATTTTTTTTTTAATTTATCAAAAAATAATAAGGAATCTATTTATGCAATATATTTTTCTTTTAGACATCTCTATTTGGTGTGTTTTCCTTACGCTAAAAAATTGGGCTTAAAATTATCCTTCACATTTGGATTTGGGCTAAAAATTAGCAAGTTTCTTTTAATCCCCAAGATTCACTTACGTATATTCTCCTCTCGCACCTTGGTGTGATCTTAAGGATAAAAAATAAGTGGTCTTGTTTTTTATTTTTTAGGGGGCCTGCCTAGTTATTTCATCACCCTATGGGACAACCCCAACTCATGTGTTCTGATAGAGTATAAAGGGCGGGAGGTGAATCTAAAGACACCTCTCTTGGAAGTGGAATTTTTCTAATCTGGGCTAAGCCTCCAAGAACTTTATAACTTGGAGGAGTGAAGGTGGAGAGTGAGTTACCCTCTCCTTCCAGTTGTTTGTAATTATTCCCTTTCATCTATGGATTAGGCCTCACATACCCTTGTGGTATATCGAGGATACCCCTAGTTGAGCTTGTAAAGCCTAGTTGAGACTTGTGGTCATATCACACTTGATCTAGGCTTGTTAATGTGTCTTATGTGCTTGAGTGTTTAGATCACCTTCCCCATTTTAAATTAAAAAGGGACCCTTATCCAAATTGAGCCATAGGATTTTGTCTTCTTTCATAATTTTCTTTTGCATTTGCATTCTTAATCATAAAAATGCAAAAAACATAGAAAACTTAAAAAACTAAAAAAAATAAAAAGCCCAAAAACGTTAAAAACATTTCAAAAACAAAAAAAATCTAGCTATTCACCAAGTCAATCTATCCACATAATCTCCAAGTCAAACTTCTCATCCACATTCTTCATCCTAATCATCCTATCCTAGTCATCCAATTCAAACCAATCATCCCATCCTATTCATCATAACCATCCCTCATCTCATCCTAATCATCTTAATCACCTCATCCTAACCAAGTCTTCCTATCCTAATCATCCTCTCACATCTTAGTCATCCCCATCACTAATCATCTTTCATTCTAGTCATCTCTTCTAACCCTAGTAATTATTTTCCATCTTAATCATCCTAATTATCCCACTCATCTCATCTTAATCATCCATTTTCATACCATAATCATCCCATCCTAATTATATTTAATCACCTTATCCTAATCATCCATAACCATTATAATCCTAATCACCCCACGTTAATCATTCATAATCATCCTCATTATCACCCTAATCCTAATTATCTTCCATAATCTTTCTAATCATCATCTTACCCAATCATCTAATCTAAATCATCTCTAAATCATCCTATCTCATTCTATTCATCCCATCTTATTCATCCATAATCACTATCATTATCACCTTAATCATCCCTAATTCTGCTAATCATCCTCACCACTCCCTCTTAATCATTTTTAATCATCCTAACTATCCCCCCAATTATTCCATCTTAATCACCCATCATCATCCCTTCATTATTATCTTTAATCCCCATCCTTCATCATCATCTTAATCTTATCAGATTATCAACCTAATCTCATTCCAACCAAATCCCAATCTAATCCATCCATCCTCATCCAAATTCAATCAACCATTATCCATTTATCTTCTCAATCAAGCATCCAAGTCCCATCCTTAATCAAAAAACATCCTTTGAACATCAAAATTTGGTTAAGGACTTAATCTCCCTCATACCCCATATCTTTTCATCATTATCCAAATCATTCATCTAAGGATCCTATCAATAAAAAATCAAGACCTTAATTTGATTTCATCTTTAATCCAAACTTTCTTAAGAAAATTAACCTATCTTAAGTATAGTTATCGAATCAAATCAATTCCTTCTTAAGAACTTTTCCTATCTTAAGTAGAAATAAAATCAACTCTTGCTTGAGAACATTAGCATGTCTTAAGCATATAGAATCATCTTAATAAAATAAAATAATTTTAAGGCCTTGAAATTTGATCCCAAGCCTAATCCAATAATCCATATTCATCCTCATACTTTATTCTTCTAATCACCCATCTTGTCCTAATCATCCCCTAGCATATATCCAATCCATCCCTAATCCATCCTCATCAAAAATCAATCCTAAACTTTCCTCTTCCAATCAATACCCATCCATGTCTAGCCATCTAACCTACCCTCCATACAACCTAATCTATTATGATCCACCTTCATCAATTCTAACCCATACCCTAACCCAACAAGCCCAAAAATCACAATCAAATCCAACCCCAATTATATTGATGATGATGAAGATAGCCTTGTTGACCAACCCAAATATGACCCCTATGATGATAGCGAGAGTATTGTGGATCACCTTGAATCCATGATCATTAGACAAAATCCTCCAAGCCTTCCCCAATCACCCATCCAAGGTTCCCCTCAAATCCCACCCACATCCTTACCACCCATGCCATCCTTATGGGACTCCATCACCAATTTTATCCCCACCCACTACTTTAATAATGATATGGATTACATGATTAGATACCTCCTTTCCATTGGTGCTAAAATTCCATCCTCCACACCTTCATCCAATCCCAATCCATACCATTTTTCTTATCCTCCCCTTTATTTGACAAGGGAAACCAAGCCTTTAGCCAAAATTCCCCTCCAACCCCATCCACATCCCAAATTCCCATCTCCCAATCCTTTTGAAGTTCCTCATCCTAATCCTCAATTTACCAATCCATGGAAGCTTCCACCTCCTATTCCACTTGTTCACCTCCCACATCCCTACAATCCATGTCACCCCATGTCCCTCATAATAATTGGCTCCAAGGAATATTTGCAAAGGTGTTTAACTCCATATGCAAAAAAAAAAATTGTGCAATCTTCCCATCATGCATCCACCTTCATCACCTCCACATCAAGATAAATCCCAATCCCATAAATCTAATGAATCCTCTACTACTCCATCCATACAAGTTGAAGCATTGTCCAACCATCCTCCCTCATCACACCATCCACATCAAATTAACTATGTCAATCCCCCAATCCAAAGCATATGGATTCCCTTCCACAAAAAGATCAAGGAACCCCTTCTCCACCATCATATGATCCCCTTCCATCTTATTCTCCCATTTCTAATAAAGAACAATGTATACCTTCCATCCCATCCAATGATCCTATTTCCAATCAAGAGAAATATATCCCTTTATCCCCTCTCATGATCCCCTCTCTCCCACTTCATATAATGACATCCTTCCATGTCAAGAGAAAATAACATCTTCCACTCTAGTACATGATCCATCTCTAAATCAAGATCAAACTGCACTTTCCACCTCACCTAATGATCCTCTTCCCTTTCATGAACAAAACACCACTTCCACTTCATGTCATGATCCCACTCCATCTCATAACCAAGAGAATACTACACCATCCACCCTATCCCATGATCCTACCTCAAGTCAAGATCAAAAGATCTCTTCATATACATGTCATGATCTTAATCCTCCACAAGATCCCATAACCCCCATCAAAGATACCCATGAACACCATACTTATGAAATGGGCTCCTCCACCTTCATCCAATTCATTTTACTCCATGTTCTTATCATTCCTCCCATGTCATATCCCCCTCAAAATGGACTCGCATCTTGCTTCCAAAACAACAAGTATCCTTTTAGAAAAAGGATTTTTCAAACAATGGACTATCAAGGCAAAGGGTTAGTCCTTCATGAGCAAGAAATCTTAGAACCCACTAATATAAAATAAAATCCAAAATATCATGGCCTTGGATACAAAGCTCAATATTTTGGTATATCTCCCATCTATTCCAAATCCAAAATCCTTCCATCTAATTTCCACATTCCCCATCCTCAAAATCTATCTTGGGCCCTTATGTTCCAAATCCCAAATCCTCACCCCTTCCATCTATTTTGGGTCTATATTTCCTAGAATAAATCCCTCCATCCCCTCCATCCATATTGGGTCCTTGCATTCCACCACCTAACATTCCTATTTCAATATCCCATTATCCTCTCTATCCATCACCCCATATCCCAAATCAAGATCAATCAAGGTACACATTTTTTAAATCCTTCCAACATACTACTTACACCAAACCATCCATAATATATCCACATAATTCATAGCTATCCACCATTCCCATTACTCTTGGAAGTAATTTGGATGCCAAATCTAAAATCCATAAAGCCAAAAATCCATAAAAATCAAAGGATCAACATGTCCCCTCAAAGGACATGAAAAATAAAAGAAATACATGATCCAAAATAAAAAAATTTAAATCCCAAAGGCAACAAAGACCCATGAAAAAATCAAAAACCATGGATTCAAAAAAATACTCATAGAGTCAATGCATCCCAAAGAAAAATAAAATTTGGCATCCATACTTGCTCATCCAAAAGCTTCATCCAATCCTAAGTCTTTCACCCCATCTAATATTCCTTCATCAACCTCATCTATTTTGGGTCCTTATGTCCCAAAATATACGTCCACTCCTCCATATAAACTTCAAAATCCAAAATCCATGTCTCTACCACAATTTTTCCACCCTTCAAGGTGTCTACCAATGTTGATCTTTCCAACATTACCATCCACTCATCTACATATCTTCCATCAATCCATCCACTATCCAACATCCATGTTCCATCCTTCCATCCCTCTTATCCAATCCTTTGCATAAGTCCATATCCCTCTCCATCTTTCAATCCATCTTATCCCCATTACCATGATTATGTCTATGAGCATAATAGCACATAATTAAGGGATACCATCTATGGAACTAGATGATTGAGTCCTTCCTCCCCATCCTCTTGTACTCTACACTTGGAGGAAAGCTTCATTCATACCACATATTATCCACATCCTCCTCTAGCCTCCAACATCTATCCATCTCCCCTTTCCCACCTTTGATCTTGATAGGGTTAAGGATCTACATGAGCATCACATTTCCCATCTAAATTATCCTATCCATATCCTTCATCACATATCCCTCATCTTATCCAAGTCCATATTTTCTTCCCATATTGTATCTTGATGAAGATCCTAGGGGTCAAATATCCATACATCCATATCTTATCCACTTAATCTTGATCATCCATATTGTCTATCCCACATACCTTATCCTATTTCCATCCCCCTATCCTAGCCAATTCACCCTCTATTTTTCTCTTTTATAGAAAGCTAGGGGAAAAATATCCATGCATGCTTTGGAAAATTCCATCCATATCCTTTATACACTATCCTTCCATCTCATGCTAATATTCTTCCACCCATGATTGTAATACCCCTCATACTGTTTGGACTTGTTATCTTTCTATGCTTGTGCTTGATACCTTGATACTGTGATTGTTATTACTTATTGTTTGGTTTGGTGGATTGGTTAGTTTAGAGTGATTGATGACTATGTTACTTCAATTGATGACATTATGATTACATTGGATTGTGATGTTTAACTTGATTCAATAATACATTGTGATGTAGTGATTTGGTAATTATATTATGATGTGATCTGTTAGTTAGAGATGTTATTTCATATTTGATATTGTATTTGTTAGATAGCTTTGGTGAGAGGACAGTGTAGCACCATTCATTTACGAGTGCCCTGCTATGATACAATTCCTTCTCACGATATGATGTTTTGATTATATGTATATATGTTACTTGACGTTTATTGGTATGCAGGAATTGTAGGAATAAAGTCTCGATTTCACCTGCTTTGGCAGGAAAGGGTGAGCATCAATTTAACCCAACAGGTACAATGTTGAAAAAGGGAGTTGATTTGGAAGTATCCCCGTCCCAAGTCTGTCATCCTGGTTCGATTTTTGTTGTGTCATGATTGAGGTTTTGTCCTTGTCTTGGTGTAGTTTAATTGTTAAGTATTTATTTTATTTATGGTTAGTGTTTATTTAATTAATCTTATTTTATAAGATTAATTAATGTTGTCTTGTTACTTGATTTAATTGTGAGTTAGTTAAATGTTGAATTTCAAATATATTGTAAATTAAGAAGTTATTTAATTAATTCAGAGTGTAAGTAATTAAATTAAATAAATATTGATGATGATAATTAAATATTATCTTTTTCTTAATATTAAATTAGAAAATCTTGTGTGGATAATATCTTGAGAAAATAATTAAATTTTAATTAAAATTGTAGTTAAGTGTGTGCTTTTAAAAGCAGGAAAAGAACCAATGAATGAAGGGGATTTTTGTGGAAAAAGATGATGAGCTTTATTTAATTTTATATTATTTTATTTTGAGGGGATTTTTACACACAGAAGGTTTTTCTGAAGATTGTCTGTAAAAAGAAAAGAAAAAAAATATTTATTTTTTTGGTTTTTCTGGGTAAAAAGAATTGTTTGGAAGAAAAGATGGTTTCAAAAGAGAGCTAAAGATAGGAATTTGACAAGAAGCTATAGGGGGTTCTACTTTCGAAAGAAGATTACTGTGCTAGATTCTCCATCAGACGAAGGACTCCAGGTTCTTCTAAATTATTATTTCTTTTAGTTTATTGTTCTGTAAACAAACTTTGTTTGTTGTGTTTTCATTTGAAAATTAAAAACTCCATGTTTGTGAAAGAGGATTCTATAGTTCGAAATTGGTTAATATAGACTTTTGAAAATTGTCTGTTGAAAACTATAGTAAAATCCTTTGAAATTATTCAATAAAATTTGTTTGTGAAAATTACTCTTTGGAAAGAAAATCAATTTTGTTATTATGTTAAAATTACCTTGAAAAGAAAATCCCTTTGAGTATAGGGTTGTATTTGCTTGCTCAAGCTTATATTGGGTATATTAGGAAAAAATTGTAATTATATTATTTATTTCAAATCTCCAGATGGATTTATATATATATGTATAATATATATATATATATAAAATATATATTATATATATATAAAATATTCTGTCCTTTTAAAATATATATATATGTCAAATTTTGAATTTACTGTGTAAAATAAAAATATGCATTTTTATATGTAGATATTCATACCCTTTTTTGTATTTCATCCGAATGAAATATTTATAAAAAATATATATAAAAAATAAAATAAAATAAAATAAATTTATTTTTTATTTAATTGTTGGCGGGTGGGCGGCCGGCCGAGGCCGTACCGTCCACGTCCCCTAGTGGCTATAGTATGTAGTCACCATTGACTGCGCACAGTAGCCAGTGGGGCTACGTACCCCCCTACTGCCCACAATACTATGTATTGTGGGATTCCCCTGTGTTGCGTGCCAATTCTTTGGAAATAAAACTTGATTTAAGTTTCATGCCATTATTTTTATGTATATATATATATATGTATGTATATATTATATATATATATGAATTATTTGTTAATTT
>VDFB02068818.1:18254-33514 GCA_007258455.2 Sequoia sempervirens
AAAAGTTCTTGGAATTGGCACAAGACTCACACATGTGTGAGCTCTTGTGGGAAAGAGTGTAGGTTTGGGGATCCCTATATATCTCAAGAAGATGGAAGATTTGGGCATTGCCCACTTCTCCTCTTGGAGAACTTGAGTGAAGATGGTAGGAAGAATGAGAAAAAGAGAGGAGTCCATCTCTTTGGCAATATATTGATGAAGATGGCTTGGTTTGGAGAGGAAAGATGGATACAAGATTTCAGTCCCTCCCTTAAAAGAAAAGAAAAGTTCTTTCTTTTCCATTTTCCCTTGTTTCTTGGTAGTAAGGAGTTGACCTATTGTATGGATCATGCTTGAAAACATAAAGTAGAGGACATAGATGCATGTAAGTTGTGCTATGTTAGTTTTATTCCTTTGTAAAAATGAGAAAATACTCCACTAATCATTGTGGGGCTAAAAGAATTCCTTGCTCGGGGGTATGGCTAGAGCCCATGAGGCTCCATGACACCATTACGGTAGGGTGGAGAGCAAACTTTCTTCATTTGTGTGTTGATTTATTTTATTGTAAAATACAAGAAGAAAAAATAAAATAAAGTAAAGCAAGTCATTGATATTGCATGTTGAAGGATGAGTTTCATACTTTGTAAGATTAAAATAGAAAGAGAAAATTCTTGTATGTGGGTGTGATATTTGTTTCATTTCTATGTATCATTGTAAAATGGAAATATTTGAGGAAATTGTACCATGTTGAAAGGAGAAGTAAAAGCATCCTATAATATATATTAAAGGAAGGGTTTCAAACAAAGAGTTACCCTTCTTTCTTTTTTTTCTGTTGTTCTTGAGGATAATTGTTGTGTAAATTTAGTTCTATTTCCTTTTGGGTTGTTTAAACAAGCTGTTATTCTTGTAGCCCTTTTTGGGTAGATAAAGAGTGTGATAAATTCTTATGTTTGGGATGTTAAGAATTTGTAATTATGTGAAGGGATATATACTTAATTTATTCATTATGACAAAAAGATATGAGTAATTATTTATGCTACTAAAAAAAAAATGTATAAATTAATGGGCATCTAAAGAAAAATTTCCTTTCCACTCTAAAAGTTGAACTTTTAAAACAATGTTGAGGATATATTATATGAAACGTGTTATTAAATATATATATTATATATATGATTCATTGAATATAACTAAATATGTATTAAATGTTAGAAACAAATGGTTATATACTTGTATTGTGAATAATAATTATCTGTTATCTACAGATTTAAATAAAAGAAAAAAAAAAGAAAGATCTACATATATTTCTATCTAGTAATCATTTTTAACAAAGCTTAAAACATTTGGAAATTTATTCCGAATATGTATATTTTGAAGAAGCCAAACCTTCGTAAGGGCTTGGCCTTGTGAGCCACGACCCCAAAGGGGGGTGGCTACCACCATGGATGAGACCACCACTAAGGAAGCAAGCACAGTCTGTAGTTTTGCAGCCTCAATGGGCATAGTCTCCACAAGGGTTGCCCTCTCTTGAGGCTGCTTGCAAGATATTTACAGATATCTATGTGGTTGTTTTTACAATTTTTTGCATTTTGAGTAAAATCTCTGCTATATCCTGTATCAAAATAAAAATGTACAATCTCAGTTTGTTGCTCAACAAAAGTACAATTTTAGAGAAATTTAGAAGCAGACCCTTGTCATAAATTAGATCATTGCCTTACAATTTTCCAAGAGAGAGCAAACACATCAGTTTGAAGTGATTTCCTTGAGATCATATCCCCACTTCTGCCAAACATTCAAGGGAGGCCACAGTCGGGTATTGACCCTTCCACTCCACTCTTTATCTTTCCTTCAGTCGAGAGGGCTTCTACTGAACCATTTCTCACACCTCCTTTAATGTCATTCTCCAGATCTGTTGGTCTATAGAGTTAGGAAAATATATATATATATATATATATATATAGTAAAACAGATTCACAGCCATGATTTTTCCTATGAAGAATCATGTATAACTAAAATAAAAGTAAAACAATCTTGTCAAATGCCCAACAAGATTTTGGGGTTATACAATGCACAGGAAAATGTATCCAAAATGTGTATATCTGTTGGAAAGTAGACAACAAAATGCTTGAAAATAGTATTAATGAAACAAACCAAAATAAAGCAGAGATGTAATAAGAAGTTTCTCATTTTAGAAACACATTAAATAATAATAAAACTATTCTCTCAGATCAAACTTGGCTGTATAAAAAAAAAAGGGGGGGGGGAAAAATATAGCCTGTTAAATGTTAATAAATACAGTGAGCATTCCAGAGAGAAAAAAAAAGAAGAGAGAGAAGTGTTAAGCTCTCCTACGTCTGGACATGACCCAGCCCTGTCGAAGAAACCCACAACCTGTGATTAAATAAATAAAGAAATAAAAGGGATAGCATTTTACACCTATCGTTGCTCCTTGCTTGCAATGCCAAGTACCAAGCCTACATTCGAATCTTAGGGTAAATGGGTGGCCTGACAGTTCAAGGCTGTGCTGATAAAGAAATTTATTTCCTAGAAGTTTGTAATGTTGACCATCATTATGGCAATAAACTCTACTCTTGAGATGTCACAACCCCTCTATTCTTGTGAAACACTCTAAGGCATCTTTTGAAGGTGGATAATCTAAATGAGCTTTTTAGGGAAACTAAGCTCCTCAAAACTGCTAGCTTTCTGATCAAGATCTATAATAGAAGGGCTGATATGGAAAAGAAATTGAAAATGGTTAAAGTTTCGGTGCTTGGTCCCATAGACTGATGGTCTCGTGGACGTCATTAAAATCTATTCATTCATTCATTCATTTTATTTTTTCTGCTCGAATGATCGAATGAGTAAACTAGACGTCTCCCTCTGCAAGTCATTTTGCTTCTTAGTCAGATGGTTGTAGGGTCATCCATGCTGTATTTATTGGCCCAGCGTACATTTTGAGCAGCATAGCCACACATGGAGTATTGTGCATACCACTCAACCACCCAAATAAATATTGTGAAGATAGATAGTAATCCTCTGGAAGGAAAAATAATATTAGGACGATATAAAATCTTGAAGGGGAAGTTACTCCGCTAAGATCGCAAAGTGTTGATTTCTACGCCAATGAATCTTAGCCGTTCATCATTTTCCCACCATTGTTTCGGTTGTCTCACGCCGACTTTTGCTGCTTTCCCGCTGCTATTTGTTTCTGCTCCTCCAGATTGATCTCGTGGGTTTCACTTTTCGCTCCTCCAAACTCATGTTCACGGTATTGCCTTTCACTCTTTCAATTTGTCGAACTGTAGCATGGAAATAAGGTTTGAGTAGGATCTTAAGGTATATTTTCTAAAATAAAAACCGTTATAAAAAAAAAAAAAACATAGTATGCATTTGGAGAGTTAAGCATTCATGGAAAATTGCGTTGGGTTATGTGGTATATATTTATTTAAGTGTGGTCAGCTATAGTCAAATATGACGTAGTGCAATGTATTCCCATGTATTGTTTCCCTCGTGAGAAGTAAAGGATAAACAAATCTATCCTAACCTATCATCCCTCCACTTTCCCTTACGTGGTCATATATAATATAAGTGCAAGCTAGTTTTTTTTTACATCTTATCTAAAAAGTCTTTTCTTGATAAGTGGAAGGGAAAAGATAACTCATATAAAACAGAAAAAAATGTGGTATAAAGTTGGCCATTTTATTTATAAAGAGATTAAAGATCAAGAAGTTTCAATTATGCGAATTCTTGTTCCTTTTTAAGGGAATCTAAAATCTAAACCTAGTAACTTCCTTAATAAGCTTAATTAAGCTACTAATATGTTAATATTAAATAATTTAGTAAGATGTTAATTCATGTTAATTTATTAATGATTCTTTTCATTTAGTTAGTAAGATGATTTAAATAAAATTATTATTATTATTTTTAAATGATTAATACTATTGAATTAATAAAGATAGCAAATTGGTAGAATGTTAATAATTGTTAATTATTAATAACTTTGTTTTTAAATATGAGACTAGATAGTGGTGTCATTATTTGGGTTAGTTATAGTGAAAATTTGGATAGTAAAAGTGTTGATATTATTTGATGCTAAATGAGATTTGAAGATTCATATTAACATTATGTAAATGTAAGGCTAAATGATGATATTATTACTTATGATGAAAGTGATAATAATATTGTCAATTTGAGACTGAATATATGGGGTTATAGCTATACTACTAATATTAGTTATTCTCCAATAATAATATTATTACCAATCTTATTTTCTTTTTGTTATTTATTAAATAATAATGTCAACAAATCTCAATTTTATGGAAAGCAATAGTATTAATATTAGCGTTAAGTAATGACTAGGAAATATTATTGTTCCATAACAAATGTTGCAATTATGATGTTCATTTAATGGAAGTGGATCATGGAACATTAAAACTCTTTAGAGAACTATGGCATTTGTGTTTAGACTCAACTCTAAATGTGGGTATAACACATTGTTAATGGAATGATTACTGTAACTAATGTGTTTCAAAAAAAAAATGTTTGGGTTTTTCTAGCAAAAATCCTAGGCATGATACCTTGTAAGGAATTGGTCTCGTGTTGAATAAGTATATCGCTTGGTCGGGGATCCTTCCTTGTTTACTCCCAGTACGGGGGTGGTTGGGTGGAACGTGCTTCGCACCCCGTTGGGTTCCCTTTGGATGCAATTGTGTCTTTCATTGCAGGGCTTTGGTAGATGATGTTGATCCAGTGTTCTTATGTACCAGATGTATGTTTATACTTCAGATGTTATTTATTTATTGATGTATCGACTCCCACGTGTGTTGGGAAGATCTTGATGTAATTTGTTTATATGTTCATTATGTTGTACTATCATATTGAAGTAATGTATATTCAGGCCATGTAATCATTCATGAACTAACTTGTAATTATTGTTTATGTTGTGATGTATTTGTCAAAATATGTATATATATATATACTTTATATCTTGATGATTCATTTATTGTCATATGTATGTATGGTTTTAATTGGGATATTTATACCTTTCTAGTTATTATTGTGAATGGATTTCATATAATTATAATTTCCACATTTATTCCCATTATCTTGTTATGGAACAGTTTAGTAATGTCCTCGTACCCAAAGGATTTAGCTGTGCAATCCTAGAACATCATATATGTTGGAATACTTACATTTTATTATGTTATTTTTAAAAAAAATTGCTGTGTGTTTGCATTTGTTCCTTTGGGGTTTGAGAAATAAGTGTTACAATGATTATGTCTACCTTGCAAATCATAGTCCTAGACTTCCATCCTCCTATCCTTCATCCACCATCCTCTTATCTCCCATCCCTATCTACCATATGCTAAATCCACTTATCTCCAATCCCCACAATCCATTTATCCTTTCATCCTTTTCCTAAAGACTTGGTTCTCCCTTGTCATGGATCCCATCCATTCCTCTATCCTAATCATCCTATCCCCCATCTAGGCACATCTTATCCATCCACCTATCCTTCCAATCCAACCATCCCCATCCAATCCTATCCAATGCAATCAATCCTAATCTATGCAATCCAACCTTGCAATCTAGCACATCATCCTTAAGCAATCCATCATCTTAATTCAAATCAAGCTCAAATCTATTGATCCACTTTAATCCAACTATCATCATAGGGATGTAGCCTTCAACTAACTATCATCATCAATCCATCAATCATTTTTTAACTTGATATGGAGTATAGTCCTTGTTTTCTTTTTTTTTTTGTACATGCTTGCTTGTGGCTTGTGTGATTTATCATTATTTTCATTTATCATGGTCTCTTGCACTCTATTGCCACAGGTGCATCATGGTCATCCATATCATGGTGTCATAAGGCATATGTTTGCACTTGACCTTTTTTATCACATACTTGACACATTGTCACCCTAGTTCCTCATACCTTGGTGAATAATGTCAAGTACAATATCAAATCTAGGTTGCTCTTTTCATTTCAGCATGATGATCATCCATCCTCCCTCTCCATCCATGTCTCCATTATCCTTATATTCTCCCATCCATACTTAGGTAGCTCACCCTTTCATCCATTTCGAGAGCACACGCATGTTCTTTGAACCCGCATGTCCTCTCGAGGGGTCATACTACCTCCTCGTCATCCTTCCTCATCCTTCCTAGTGACCGGGGCATCATGCTACTAGTCTTTATCCCTTTCCTAGCCACTACGTTTTATGCTTCTTTGAAATGTTGTTACTTCTCTTATTCACAACATCATCTCAAAGAGGGGCAAAATGTAGTCACCCAAAATAATATTTAATTAAATAAATACTTGTTATTTATTTATTTTAACCCACTTCCCTTATTCTAATAATTAATTAAATAAATATTCATTATTATTTAATTTTTTTCCTCATTACCTTTATCCACTGCCACCTTTAATTAAATAAATTTACATTTATCCCCTAATCTCACTTAATTAATTCTTTATTAATTAAAATTATCCCTTTACTAACCTCCATTACCATTTTCCTATTATTTAATTCCATCCTACCCATTCTCCAACATTTAACTCCACCAAAGTTAAATAAGCCCTCAGTTTATTTACTCAACCTGCCCCATTAAATTAATTAATTTTTGATTAATTAATTTAATCCCCATTATTAATCTCCATTATCATTATTCTCTAATTTTAAATTCCTACACACCCCCTCAAACTTGTCACAAACTTCTAGCCTCTAATTTTAAATTCCTACACATCCCCCCAAAGTGACAAGTTTCATTGACTAACTTCTAGCCTCTTCTCACACATTTGAGATCTCACCTACCCCCACTATCTCTTACACAAGCCACCCTATCTCTTACACAAATTTAATGCCTCTTTTCCCAATGTGTACTCACACATGTGTGAGCACACCTCACCTCTTATCCCCTTTCTATCTTGTGACACTTGTCACAATCCTAATATTCCACTCCATCTTGATCCAAACCTCACATTTTCAATCAATCCTAGCCCTTCATTAACCATTCAATCTTGACCCTTGATTTATCCCCTCTTATTTCTATAAATTAGAGGCTTCTCATTCCATTTTCAACACATCTTATATGCTAATGTTATGCTGCAAAAATATCTATTGATCTTATTGTAATGCTATTGGAGTAAGAGCAACCGTATCCAAAGATCCAACACATCCTTATGCTACTCTTACTCTTTGAGGTTTGCATTTAATTTTTATTAGATTTAGCTTTACATTTTATGTCTATTTCTTATACATCATTTGCATTGCATTCAATTAGTTTTCAAAAAAATTAGGGGGGAGCATGCTCAAATTCCTATTTTTCAAGATGTTTCCACTTTGAAAATTAGTAAAAAAATCATATATTCATTAAAAATTTATCAAAATAATGGAGGATAAACTACATGAAATTAGCTAATTTCTCACTGAAGCAATTTTTAAAATAATAAAAAATTTAACATTTTAGGTGGGCCACAACAGATGTTATGTTATGTTTTTTGAAAAAAATAGGACCAAATTTCTTGTGTGCCCCCGGGCCTCCCCTTGAACTCCTCTCTCTCTTAATCTCTACCATTTTCAAAAAAAAAAATTATTTTAGAAAGTAGATTCGGAGCACTACGAATCTTGTTTTTGTTGCATCTTAAATTTTTGAGTGTAACTATCTTCAAGTTCTCATTCAAGGTCAGTATTTCCTGATTTCAAAAAAAAAGTGGCCACTTAAGACCCTTTTTGCCCCCCCATATTTTTGCACTTACCCCTCTGAGATTACATAATTTTCTAGAAGGTTTAGAGTAAAGCCTCCATACTATCTTCACACACAAAGAAAAAAAAGTATTTGATATTTTTCAATTCCTAACCCCCAAGTAGACTTCAAACAACAATTTTTTTCCCATGCCATGAGAGGCAATTTAATTTTTCCATGTAAATTATTTTCCCACAAGAATATTTGAGTTTCCTTTGGATCTCATACACAAAAATTTTGGGGATCTTTGAAGCTAACATCATGTAAATTGGAATGGAATTAAGTAAAAATTTAGTAACATAAATTTTCCCACCATTGTAAGCCATCTACCCTTTAATAAATCAAATTCTATTTTTATAGATTGTTGATTTTTTCCAAAATTATTTCTTGTTCTTGCTAGAAAAGAGTGGGATACCTAAATATTTACATAAAAAATATCTAATCAATATCTCAAAATAGTTGTGATTTTGTTCTTACCCTTGGAGAATTTTTTTAGAAGAAGATCATGGATTTATTAACATTTACCATTTCACCCGACACTGAGGAATATGAGGAAATAAATTCTTAAATTAACAAGGGCCAAACAAAAATGTATCATCTAAAAATAAAGCATTTCCTATCAAATAAGGTACATTTCTTATACAGATCCCCTTCTATTTTTTACTTGTTTTTTTTCTCTAATTGATCTTCTTAAACCCTTGGCCATAATAATAAATAGGAAGGGAGATAATGGATCTCCTTGTCTCACCGCTTGGGAAGAGTATAAGAAATCACAAGGAGACTTGTTAAATAACACAAAGGAGGTCCCTAATAAACATGAAAAAGTCCATTTACACCATTTTTTACTAAACTAAAATTTTCACAAGAATTTTAATTAGAATTTTTAGATAACTCTAACATAGGCTTCCATCATGTCAAGTTTCAAAATCATTGAAAATATTTTTGTGAATTGAATGAAAAATTTCATGAAAGACAATAGAACCATCTAAAGTCTCTCTATTAGGAACAAAACCACCCTGTTCTTCTAATATTATTTTAGGGATGATTGAAGCCAATTGTATGGTGATTTCTTTCATGAAGATTTCATAAATTATAATACATAATGCAATGGGCCTAAAATCAGCAAAGAATGTTTGGGATGAGAGACAGTAGGGTAGAATTCAATTCCTTTAGAATATTTCCATGTTTTCTAGATTCCTCAAGTACTAGGAGTATGTCCCTACAAATAAAGTCCCAATAATTTTTGAAAGAAGACTATAGTGAAACCATTTGGACCTCGTGTCTTATCTAGGGACATTGAAAAAAAGACTTTTTTTTAACTCATCTAATGAAAACTCAATGAGAAGAATTATATTTTTCTCTTCTCTCACAAGGGATGGTATGTTGGATGGTATACTATCCAAAGGTGTATTTGGTGCTAATTTATTTTTTAATAGATCCATAATAAATTAACAAATTGCTCTCCAATCTTATATTTTTTTAGCAATATGGAACCATCCATTGATGAAATAGAATTTTTGTAATTTATTTTCCTTCTTATTTATGTGGATGCATGAATTTTTGTTGTATTTTTGTCACTCTCCTTCAATTATATTTATCTAGATTTGTGTTTTCAATAAATTTATTTGCTTTGTCTAGGATCTCTTCCAAATACAAATTAAGGCTTTTTTCCTCTTCAAAGGTAGCATTTTTCATTCCATCCTTGATTACATTATCATTCATAGCTCTTATTTTATCTTCTACAAAAATATTTGTAGCAAAGATGTTCCTAAAATGTGTTATATTCCAGTCTCATATTTTCCATTTTAGCTATTTCAATTTTGAAAAAAGATGAAACATTTTGGAACACTTAACAAAAGGAGAGTTTATCCAAAAATATTTGAGAAGAAGAATAAATGAGTGATCTCTGAACCACAATGACTCAAATCTAAAATGCACCTTGAAAGTAGATCTTACTTTATGTATGCACAATGAAACTAGAAAAATGATCAAAGCCAATTTATGGAAGAATGGACACAAAGAAGTCTTGGGACAAATCAAGCTAGGAGGCTAAGAAAAGAAATTTTTCTAGGTGTTTAGCAATCTTGTGAAAATATTCTTGTCCACTTGTCCATGTGAATACACCATATAAAGTTGGGAAATAAAATAAGTTATTTTTTTGTAAACAAATCCCAAAAGTCTTCCATGGATTTTAGAGGTGGAATGATACCTTTTTATTTTTCTATGAGCTTTGAAATCACATTAAAATATCCCTTAAAAATTATCAATTCATGTTGAATAGACTAGAATACAGAGCTCAAATTATTCCAGGATTATCTTTTCTATGTGATACTATTCGGCTCATTTATATTTAAAATCCAAAAAGGAGGAAAAGAGGAGGAACAATGAATAAAAATAAGCATCCACATTGGAGAAGAACCTATTAAATAACATACGATTCCATAATGTAGCAATATCCCAAGAGGCCCCATTAGCGAGAATCACTAAATATTTCCATATAGACCACATTATATAAAAAATAAGAGAAATTTTATGATTTGAAAGCTTAGTTTCTTGAAGAAGAATGATATCGTGATTACAATTATCTATTTGTCACTTGATTAAGAATATTTTGTTCGGGACCCTCATGGATCTTGAGGATAGATACACACTCTCCTCATTCTAAGGGTTTTCTCAAATTTTCTTTTAATACCTATGACAATTTCTTTTTTAGTTTTAAAACTATTTAATTTTCTTCGTTCTTTTCTTTTCGTGGAATTGTTAGGATTTTCAACATTTGTGTTTGAGAAATACAAAGATCTTCAAGAGGGATTGATACATCATTTTCATTTAGAATATATTATGCAATGTCTTCTATAATATCATTACCTACTTTTCATAGAATCTCTTCCATAAGATATAGGATTTTATCATCTTGAATGGTTTCAACTTTTGATTGGTTCTCATTCAATATCTTACCTGGATTATCTAGAAGATTGGTATTCTCTAGACCTTCCATTCATTTTTTCTTCAAGGAGTGTTGTTTCCTCCTCTTCAAATACAATATTAGGAGTGGTCATACCCCCATATAGATGGGGCTAGAGAGGACTGGGTTGTGCTTCTTGAAATACCCCCATGTTGTTGATACTCTTTGCTACTATTTGTTACTCTTATGTGTTAGTGTGATATTGGTTTGTGATGGTGATTAGATCACCAACTTGGTGTGTGTGGATGCATAGTTTAGTTGATTGCTACATTTGACATTGTTATTATGATTTATGATACTTTGTGTGGTGCTTAGATTATTTGATTATGCAATGGTTTTTCCTTAATAATATATATGTTGATGTTGTGATTCTATAATGTTTAATTTGGTTTCACTAATATATTGTGATGCAACTTGATTTAGTAAATTATGTGGTGATATGATCAGTTAGTTTAGAAATGCTATTCCATATTTGATATTGTAATTGATAGAATATTTTGGTGAGAGGACAATGTAGTACCACTCATTTATGAGTGCCCTGCTACACTCCAATTCCCTCTCACAATGTAATGCTTTGATTATATATATATACATGCACATGATCTTGTTTGGATGCAAGGTTTGCAGGAACATAGCCTCGATTCCACCTGCTTCGGCAAGATAGGGCGAGCATCAAATTACCCAACAGCATGATGTTGAAACAAAGATGACAAGGAAGTCACCCTTCCCATGATTGTCAAACCGTCCTGATTGAATGGTATTGTGCGTCTTTGTGTTTGTCATTTCTGTAATTTATTATTGTGGTTTGTGTGAGTGTCTTGTTCATATTTATTTTACTTGGTATTGTGTATGTTGTGATTTAGTTAATTAAATGGTGATACTAAATGTTTATATTGTGTTGGATTAATTTGTATTAAAATATAAAAGTTTTATTTTAAAAGTCATGCATTTTATTTAAGTATTAATTAAATATTTAAATTAGTATTTTGTTAATTTAATGAGATAAGGTTGTTGAGGATAATTATTAAAATAAATGAATTAAATAAATTAAATTATGTGCATTGCAAGTAAAACTTGCAAAATCGGAATTAAAACATAAAATATTGTTAAATAGAAAAAAATCAATAAAAGAAAAGAAAAGATAAAAGGACGAATGAGAATTAAGTGTTGTTGGAAAAGTTGGAATTAAAATAGATAATTTCTTTTGAATTGGATTTTTAGAGTTTTCGAAAAATAAAAGAGGGATCTTTTATTTAATTGCAAAATTGTGAGTTTGGGATTCACGGGGAAATTTTGGACAAGTTGCACAAAATAATGATTTTGAATTTTTAGATCTTCTGAAGTTTTCTGGAAGTTATTTCATTCGTTTGCTTTCATTAAACTAGGAGGTTCTTCTGAATGGATTAGTAGATTAGAAATCTGAAAAAGGAATTTTGGTGAAAAGATTCTAAAGAATGAACAGGAACTCTCAAAAAGGCAATCAAGATCAAGCAAGCTTCACCAAATCATCAGTAGCGCAGGACTCCAGGTTCCATAAATTATCTCTCTTTTGTTAAAATTGTAAGAGCAATCATAATGTGTTGGGAAAATAAATTATTACGGGGTTTTGGAAAAATTTCTTGGTACCAAATAATTGGGGAAAAATCTGTTGGTTGAATCTTTATTATTTTTGAAAATTCTTTATAATGAGGTTTTGAGAAAATTTGCTTCCTTCTAAAACCAATGGATGTCCATAGTTAGATTTACTTTCGTATAAAACTAGGGATTCAATATAAAATTCATTTCATCAATTCAAGTGAAATTTTGTCCCAGATGATGAAAATAGTAATTGATTTGATTTTTATTTATTCCCATACTTCATGGTCTGAGAAAATTTTATCTCTGTGCTGAAAGTTTTAAATTGTTTGATGGCAATTCTCATTTCAAGTGACTAATACAACCTTAAATTGTTATATATTTCTCCTAAATAGATGGTTAGATATATTACGAATGATATGAAGGCGACTGTCTAACAATGACCTTATAGTTTATTTTTACTCTATGTTATATCATTGTTATTTTACTTAATGAAGATGTATGGGCATGCGAATTATGGTATGAGATTCAAACGTATAAGATGAATTTGAAATAAGATAATTGTTGTGTCGTATTGCATTGAAAGAGTAATTAGCTATGTAAATGGTTTGTGAATAAAGTTACAAAGATTTGGTTTGCAATTAATGTGGTTATTATTATATCTAACTGTGCTTAATTATGTTGTGCAGGAAATTAAGTGAGTCAATGTGGGATTAACGTTAAAGGAATCAAATATGCAAATAGGAGGTTGGATAAATATCAAAATCGTATCAGATACATCTTGGGAAGTTCTAAGTGTAGCCCTATTTGACTTGGAAGGGTTTGAGGTTTGATTATTGATTAGGTGATCATGTTGAGTAGAATCCAATTGTAGGTCATGTGATGAGAGTTTGGTTGGGGTTGGAACCCTTGGTCAAGATCAAAACTCGTATGGATTCTTTTGGTGGGTTTAAAAAGGGATTATTGAGTCAATTTCCTTGGTTTTTGAACAAGAATAGACCCCTAGGACCTATACCTATGGGTTTGGAACCTTTTTAAAATGTGAACTTGTCCTTAGAGTGTGAAAAGACCCCTCAAAAGTCCACATTCATGAATGTGGCGAACTCAAAAGTGTTGAGGCTTGGGAAGAGTGACTTGTCACTCTCAACTTTCCACTCCCCAAAAGTTCTTGGAATTGGCACAAGACTCACACATGTGTGAGCACTTGGGGGAAAGAGTGTAGGTCTAGAAGATTCCTATATATCTCAAGAAGATGGAAGATTTGGGCATTGCCCACTTCTCCTTATGGAGAACTCTAGTTGAGAAAGAAGAAAGAATAGGAAGAAGAAAGGAGGGTGATCAAGAGGGCTTGGTTGGATAGGCAAGAAGGGTAGAAGAGTTCAATCTCTCATGAAAAGAGATAAGTTTTCCTTTCTCCCCACTCCTCATTGAATTAATTGTTGTAAGAAGATAGTATGTTTGAAGGAATGTTCATTGAGTATGGTGAGTGGAGAGCTTAGATGTTATGTTATCTTTAAATCTTTGTAAAATATTGAGAAGACTCCATATATCGTTTTGGGGTTAATAAATCCTTGCTCGGGGGTATGGCTAGAGCCCATGAGGCTCCATGATGCCATTATGGTAGGGTGGAGAGCAAGACCTTGTTCAAGAGTTTGTAATTCAATTATTTCCTCAAATATTGTGGTAATATTTTAAGTCAAAAAAAAGAGATGGGTTTCATATTATTTTTTTTAGAAGAAAGTTATAGGAAAAGAGCAAGGTCATTGCATTCACATGTGAATCATTTGTTTCTCAATGTTAAAAGGAAAAAGAAATCTGCCCTTTGGGTTGAATGTTATAGCCTTAAAAAGGTTGTTGTATAGGGTAACTTAGATTCTACTTGTGAAAGAGAAGTTTCAATATTGCATGTAAAAGAAAGGAAGTGTGCATTTGTGCTTGAAGGAAGGTGATAATAATCTATTGCAAATTTCATCTATCTGTCTTTGTTATCAGAAATAAAAAGTGAGTGTAGCTGCAAGTATTTATTCATGAAGAATGCCATAGAAATATAAGTTTTATATTTTTGCCTTGAAATGAAACGAGTACTTAGCTTCAAGTATATTGTGTTTTCCTCATACTATGATATGAAAATGGTTATATCATTTTGTTTGCTAGCTGAGAAAAGAAACCAAAAAAAAAGGGGGGGTTATATGAAGTCACGAATACTTTAAAAAAAAAAGAAATACAAAGAAGAATTTTATTTGGGATTCAAAAAAAAGCCTTTGTACCATCTTCATTCCTTGAGATAATGAGATGTAACATGACTACGTGGAGTATTTGATAGATGAATAAAATCCATTGTAAGCAGAGATTTTATTGTTTCCATTCATTTAAGGAGGAAACTAGAATAATATTATTCTCAGAAAGGCATATAAAGATTAAGTTTTGTGCAGAGAGAGAAGAGAATACACAATCGATAGGAAGCAAATAATTATTCATTTTGTTCTATCTATATTTAAAGTTAAAAATTGTCCATTCCCTAGTACAAGTGCTATAGGGTAGATGGCTGAAAGTTATAACAGGAATGATACCATGCTGAGTGTCTATGAAATTTATAAGCTAAATCTAACTGTGTTAGAAATTTGATACCTTTAGCAATGCAACCACTCACTAGAATAGGTTGAAGAACAACACAGTATTGAGTAAAACAACACTGTATATTCTAGTACACTGATTCCTTTGCATGATAAACCAAACCACAGGTAGATGGGGATTGTTGTCACGACCAGTCGTTCTGGTTGATAGACTATACACAGTAATATTTACATTCATATCTTGTTTAAAATGTTAACCTGGATTTAAGCCTAGATATTTATATGTTGATATATCACCAAGAAGTCTATGTCTATGGTAGTGCAATTAAGAGAATAGATTGGAAAACAGGCCCTGTCCTGTGTATGGTGAGTTGGAAACTTGGACAGAGTAGGGACTACCGCCATGTTAAAGCACGATC
>VDFB02068818.1:38148-52879 GCA_007258455.2 Sequoia sempervirens
GAAATCCGAGCAAGGAATTCTGGTGAAAAGATTCTGAAGAAGGAACGAGAACTCTCAAAAAGGAAATCAAGATCAAGCAAGCTTCACCAAATCATCAGTAGTGCAGGACTCGAGGTTCCATAAATTATCTCTCTTTTGTTAAAATTGTAAGAGCAATCATAATGTGATGGGAAAAGAAATTATTACGGGGTTTTGGAAAAATTTCTTGGTACCAAATAATCGGGGAAAAATCTGTTGGTTGAATCTTTATTGTTTTTGAAAATTCTTTAGAATGAGGTTTTGAGAAAATTTGCTTCCTTTTGAAACCAATGGATGTCCATAGTTAGATTTACTTTCGTATAAAACTAGGGATTCAATATAAAATTGATTTCATCTGAAATTCAAGTGAAATTTTGTCCCAGATGATGAAAATAGTAATTGATTTGATTTTTATTTATTCCCATACTTCATGGTCTGAGAAAATTTTATCTGTATGCTAAAAGTTTTAAATTGTTTGATGTACCTATATATATATATATACCTAAATTGATCTGTTAATTGAATAAAGTTTCTGGGTTTTTGAAATATTCAGTTTATTGGGTCAAATCAAAAAAAAATTATCATATGAAGAATTTTTGTTTTTGAAAAAAAAAATTGTGAAATGAAATTTCGTATTTCAAAATTTATTATAAAAAAAATTGGGGAGAGACGGCTGTAGCTGTAGCCCCCCTCCCCTGTACCCTACCGCGGCCGAGTGACTACCGCATAGCAGTCTTGAAGATTGTTCTGCGCAGCAGTCCACATGAATGTTGTGTGTAGTCCTCGTAGGGATTGTTGTGCATAGTCTTTGCAAGAACTGCACTAGCCACATGGCGAATGGAATCCATCGATTGATGTTTTTTTTATTATTAGTTTTTTTTTAAAAAAAAATCATTTTTTTAAGTCTTAATATATATATATATATATATATATATATAAATATATGTGTGTGTGTGTGCGTGTGTGTGTGTATATGTTAATATGTATAAATATTGGATATATAAATATATATATATAAAATATATATATGTCTGTATATATGTTGCTATATATACATGGGTATATATCCATATATATATAAATATTTATATATTTATATATATATTTAAAAAAATATAATTGTGGTTATTATTAAAAAAGACAAATTTTATTGAGAGTTGGAAAATTTATGAAAATTTATGGTGAAATGATATAAAAGAAAAAGATAAGTTTTGTATGGTAATTATATTAATTTGGTGTAAAAAATATTACGTTGTTTTAGTTTTCCAATTCTGATTGACTTCCTTATTTCCTCTAGTTATCATCTTGACTTTTGTAATGTGGGAACCCTGTCATTTTTATGAACCCAATCTTGGGTGTTGTAACCCTTAGTTCCAGAAGCATGATTTAATCTTTGAATGTTATCCTCATTTTGTGTGTAATCTTGCAGTTGAAATTTATTAGTATTATTATTTGGAAGGGTTGTACGAGATTGCTGAGATTTTGGTTATGAGTTATCGCGAGATGGGTAATGCCTCGCATGTCTTTGTTTTGAGTTATATACTTTATTCATTATAGTACAACCCTTGCCTTGTTTTGGTTTATGTTAGAGGTTTTAGGGAGAGTGGCTCTTCGTGGGGGTCAATGCCTCAAAAGGAGGAAGAGCTCAAGATAACCCACATAAGAATAGTGTAACAAGTGAAAACCTAATAATAGAACTTAGGGGATGGGTAGTAAACATATAAGATAATAATTGATACCTTGCCTATGCATTAGGCTATCGCAGCACTAAATGATAGACTCCAGAAGGCCATGGTCGTAAAGTCGAACCCTCGCCCCTCATGAGGTAAATGGTTCACATGAGCTACTCCTATGTGGGGTCGGCGCCCCGGGGCGAAGGGCTGTGGATAAGTATAGATGGGGCTCATGCCTTTGCTGGAGGAAGGGCCAGGATAACCCATGTAAGCTATGCGATGAAACTCACCACTAGATACCCATATGCCTTGTTTCTTTGTTGCCTTTGGAATTATGTTCTGATTGTTGTTTCAGATTCATTTGTAAATGTTTTATGATTGTTTCCTTGGTTACTTGGTTAATGGTTTTAAGTCCTAATGCTGGTTATTTTTTTAAAATTTTGTATTTTTACTTTTATATTTAATTATTCTATTTCTTATTGTTATTTTTAGTTTTGTCTTCTTAATTTATTGTTAATTTGTTCATTATATTGTTACGCATTGTTATCCATAGATTTATTTATATTTTTGTTATCTTTTCTTTTTGGTTTCTAATTCTTGTTTTCTTCCTTTCTCTATTTTGTTGTTCTTGTAAATTGTTTGTTTTTATAAAAATTCTGGGTCGTTTTGTTATCAAGATGTTTTTTAGTCTGTGGGTGGGTCTGTTCTTTGTTTTTTCTCCTTTCATCCTTGTTCTTTTCAATATATATATATATATATATATATATATATAATCCATCCGCAATTCATATCGATTTGGTAGTCTTTTTTATATTTATTTATCTAATTTTTGCATGACTCATGTCTTTTAATATTACATTATTGTAATTCCATCTCTTTTTATTCATTTGCTTCTAGTTTATATTTTTTTGTAAGTTATATTTAATACTCTTATTTTATATATTATTTTAAATCATCCATCCACAATATAATATATAAAATAAAACTTGAGTAATTATAATATATATAATAAAACTAGACCATATATAAAATAGTATTTAGAATAATTTATATATATATAACTTGAATTGTTAATGCATAATCCAGTTTCATTTTATATATTTTAGTCTCTCTTATATATTTGGTTTGTTTTTGGTGTACTTGTCTTTTCGGTGTCTCAATTCATTTGGTCATGTTTTATATAGTCTTAGCTTGCTCTCTTGAATATATAATATCTTTGAATTAAATCTACACATTCTATAAACTTTCTTCAACCACATCCTATCTTTGTGGTTCTTTGCATTTGATTGGTTTCCTCTTTTTGATCTTTCTTGTTTTATATTTTTTAGCATTCCCTTGTGTTGCCACCTCACCCTAACCCCCTTCTTCTTTCATCTTTCCCCCCTCTCTCTTTCTTATATAAGCTGGGTTTGCAACTTACTCTTCTCATCTTTTTCAACTCTCTATCCTGATGATGGTTCACAAAGTGTGATCCGAAACGTTGATGAAAAAAGACTCCACACAATCAAATCCAGAAGCATTCAGACTTAAATTCATATGGATTGTGGAAATCTAATTACTTGGTTAATGGTTGTTTCCTTGTTTTGTTGTGATCAGATTTATGGATTTAAGTTATTATGTTCACTCATGAATGTTGTCATTTATGTCCTTTGTAATTCTTGAGGTTGTTTGGAGTTATTGTACTTTGTTGTCTTTTGTTGAGATTGGTTTATGGCATTCATGGTCGTGATCACTTCCTTGTCACCTCTGAGCATGGGGGTGGGTTATTCATAACCGACGTGGTTGGGTGGAACGTGCTTCAAACCCATTGGGTTCCCCATTGACATCCTTTCTTCTCAGCATTCTTCAGTTGGAGCGTGTACCAGTTGTTCACTTTGTAATTCAGATGTTACTGTACCATGTATTATCCCACTCGTATGGGAGATTTATTGTAATTTATTTATCAAGAACATGTAATGTAATGTTTAAACGATGATGTAATAGTTAGGAACCTTTGTAAACATTATTGTATGAGATTCATTATGATTGTAATGTGTGATGTAATAATACTTTTACTTATGGTTCATGGATGTACTTCTATAAATGGATATGGCGATGTTATGATGGATGGAAATTGATTAAGTTATTAGGTTTCATCTTTTATCTTTCTTTATCAGTTTGTCATGCGATGTCACCTCGCGTGCCCCAGAGAACTAGACGGGATAATGTTAATGTGCAATGTGAATATGTTTTAATGTTTAGTTGCATGTTTCCTTTGTATTTAAAAAAAAATTGATTGCATTGTATGTTCTCTGAGGTTTGCATGACGGGCGTTACACTTCTATTCCAGATGGAGTAGACTGTATCAAGTAAGTCTTGTTCCTTGAGGATATGATTTTTAAATGTGAAGCATCCTTATGAGTAGAGAGGTTATTCTAAAAAGATTTGGGGGTGGGAAAATATTTTTTGATTGATTAATAAGGGATTATGAAATTCTCCATTTTATGAAAATTCCTCAAAGCATTTAATGGTTAATGTCAAGCCTCACAATTAGTAATTATATTTACTAACTTAGGTGAATTTGTTGAAGCTTCTAAAAGGATCGCCATTTTAACCTGTGGGTCACTATCATCAAAAAAGGCTTTATCATCTAATTTTATAAATGTGACAATACCATCCCTAATTTTATTTACCAATGAGAAATCGCAAAATTTAGAATTTAGATTCAAAAGAATCACCCAATGAGGAATTGTAGATAGTGAAGATATTGATGGATTGAAATGAGGAGTCTAGGGTTGGAGAAGGAGAATGTTATCATCAATCATCCAAGGACCCATTTTAAGAATCTTATCTCTATCTTTTGTACTAGAAAATACTAAAAAGAAAAATCCTTTGGAAATCAAACATGTTTCAAATATATATCATTACCAACTTTTTTTAGGTAAATGTACAAAGCTAGGTCCACTTAGCATGGAAGTTTTGGAATTAGGAAAAAATGCCTAATTGGGATGAGTGAAATGGGATCCCGCTTTCTATGAAATGAGATCATTTTTCACTTTGGGACCCTGAGCTGAAAATTAAAATGAGATCTTGGTCTATGGTAGGCTCACGAGCCAAGGACTACAAAATGGGATCCCATTTAGTAGGAAACAAGAGATCTCATTTTCTACTAAATGAGATCTCATTCGAAAAAGTATTAATTTTTTTAGAAAATGACTTTGATGTCATTTTCTTCTAACATCGACTAAGAAGGAAAATAGGATACCATTTTGTAGTGCTCACATCCAACCACCAAGTTTTTTTTTACAATTTTTTTCTATTTTTTATATTTTGTAGTTTCTTTTTTAATTTAAATGAAAAAATAGAGTTTTTTAGTTTAGTTTCTTCAAATATCTTGATTTTAGGTTTTAATGATAGTTTATATTTTCAAGTTTACATGTTTAGGGTTTAATATCTATGATAGTTTTTAAATATTTATATTTTAAGGTTTAATAAATTTTGTAAAACAAATTAGTCTCCAAATTCATATGAGAACACAAAACCAAAACCAAAACAATTTGATTAAACCAAAATCAAGAGACTAGATAATATAGAATCAATAAATTAAATTCAAATTTATAAACACAAAATAAATGTGACCACTTGTACCATATACATGGATTCTAAAATTCACATACATCTGTAACATAAAAATATGACCAACCTTCCAATGAAACCATGTTCAAATATAACAAGGGTGGGCTTAGTTGCTACCCTTAGAAATGAAGCAATGCATCCTCATCGCATTGAAAGGTAAGCAAGCCAAAAATTAGGCCTTGTGACCCATAAATATCACTCATTCTACATTACCACATTTGTGTCACATGGCATTATGACACTAGCTAACATAGTATAAAACCACACTCTCAAAAGAATGCATATGCCACCAATTAGATTGCATGTGTCATCATGTCGTTGGATGATAACTACATAGAGAAGATAATTTTTCCCCACCAAAAAAAAATGTGTCTACCATGTGTAACATATTGATTCACCATAATTAGCAAGGTACAAGACATGTTTATTAAAAAAACTTTCCAATGCCAAAGGTAGCAATACATGGTGAGTTATAAAACATAATCAAATCCATCTAAAATATCAAGAAGATCCAACCACATAATAGATCATCATAAGGACACAACATGGTATGTTTGTTCCACTCACACTACCATATAGCTCCTAATTGATGGAAAACCCTTGTATAGGTAAATGATATTATACTGTGTGTAGGATAGGTGACAATTGCACTTGGACTTGGGTTGATTGCTAATGAAGAGATAAATGGTAAGCACTTGAGAGATGGTCAAATGGTGTAGATGTGATAGGGAAGGATCTAATAACATGTGCATATTGGAAAAATTAAGTTATTGATTTGTGATCTCCTAGGGGTGAAATTAATTGTTAAGAAATTTGCACACCTCAACCCTAGAGTAGCAAAATAGGACCAAGGAAATCTAATCATGTTAATCCCCTTAAGTCACAAATAATAGTCAAATTAATCATTCACATTTGATCAACTTGTATAATGTTAGATGCTCAAAGTTCTTACAAACGTATTAAATATATATCTATATATATATATATATTGATAAAAGTGGAGGACCACTATAATATATTAATATAAATATAAATATAATTTACAAATCCTAGTTTAGGCGAGCATACTGGCAGGAAAGAACCAGGAAGAAAACCTTCAATTGTAGCTCACGAATTACAAATTTTTTACAAAATCATCACAATTAATAGGATCCATAAAAGTCCTATCAATCTATCTCAATGATAAAGTTCATAAATTGATTTTACATAGACATTAAAACAATGATTTTTGAACAATTATCCCATAAGAACTTAGCTACTACATACATTACAATGCCGATAAATTAACACCCATAATCTTGAATTAGCAAAAAGCAACCCAAAAAAAGAAACTGAAATAGACTATTCCTCCATTTGTTCACCACCCTACACAGATTTTTTTTCCTACGCCTCTTGAACATCATGACCCAAATCATTTGCAAAAAAGTTGAAACCCATTAATGACTCCTTTGCATTGTTTTCCCTTGGTAGAAACCTTGCATTGTAATTTTGGTGCTCTCACATAGCAGGGATGGGTGAATTTTGGCTTGGCATCACCTCCTCCTTAATGGCAACTAGCTCAGGCTGAACTTCTTCTACCTTCAAATTAATAGGGGGCACAATATGCATATTGGGCTTCTACTCATGTAGAAGGGAAATTGCATAATATTTCTCTTTAAAGTCAAATGAAATGGCAGGACACAAGCACTTACAATGTTTCCTTAGGGATTTCAATAACACACTATCATTTCTGAGTTGCAGTGCTATTCTAATCGTTTCAAATATTTCATCAAAGCCCTATTTGGATTTGAGATATTCCCTTGGAAATACACCCCCTACATACCCGTCCCCAGAGAAATAATGGTATTCTTGCACCACTTTGACGATGCATTCCTATCAATTAACTGGGGTTTAACAAACTTTACCACTATTTGTTTGAGCTTTGCCAGAGATTGAAAGAAATCCAGTGTGTTTAAAACAAACACTTAAAGTACCTGTGACGGGTATAATATCCTCCTATCTCATGGAATAGCAACTTCCACACCCAAAATCAACCTTACTGCGTTTTCCACCTTCAGACAAGATACATCAAAAATTAAGGATATGTCTGCATGAGAGAGATGTTCCTCAAACAGTTGATCCCATTCTTTTACTGAACAAGACACTCTGAAATTCCATGGTCATGCCAATATTTGTAAGTTTCTTTGCTCACAAATGACTTGGATCTTCACTTTCTAGAAACCTCCTAAGCTATTAGCAATGTGTTTAGTAAAAATGGGCCCAGTATAGCCGCTATTTAAAAGTAGATTTTTTGTATTAACTACTTCCATATGAAGCATAGCCCAAAATTCAATGAGAATTATGCCTCCATTTGGCTAGTGTGAGGACATTTCAACTGCAAGTTTATTTAATTTTCACATTTGATGAAGGAATATGTGTACTTGCGTATAAACTTCACCTTAGGGAATTTTAAAGGAAATGAACTAGTGTCCATTTTTTGGGCTTGTGGCAGTTCCATGAGGCATATTAAAGATATATATTAAACTTGACTTATGAAAAAATAATTCCATTACCATGGTTTATGGACCAAGGAAAGATGTCATGGATTAAGGGGATTTAAGAAAATGGCTTAAGGATGATCCTAAGAGGATGCAGATGATACAACCTAAAATCTATTCATTAATCTCCTTAAGCCACAAATAATAGTCAAATTGATCATTCATATTTGATCAATTTGTATAATGTTAGATGCTCAAAGTTTTTACAAAAAAAATTAAGGTCTATATATTAAACTTGACTCGTGACAAAATCATTACATTAGCATGATTTATGGACCTAGGAAAGGTGACATGTAGATTACTTATGGATTTAAGAAAATAAGATTTAAGGGGAAACTTCACTATTCCTTATAAACACTTTAAAGCACATTAAGCCACAAAATTTTACATGCCTTAGAGATAAATGAGCCTTACAGATTTTTTCATTTGTATCATTAAGTAATTTATATCAAGGATTAAGGGGATTTTTAAGAGAATGGCTTAAGGGGATTAAATTTACCTAAAAATTTACCTTTTTGTGTACCTTTTAAGTTTATTTTTAGTATACATGTATTAAAATTACATGGTTAGATCTTAGATTTTGAAACTTGTACATGCTCAAGTTGAATGATGTACATGTGTATGTATCCTATTTTTTATTCTAAACATGTCATACGTTTAATTTAAATATTTCAAGAAATTTCTCAACATGTATAATATCTATTTTTTAATATGTTTATTTATGATTTATATAGATTCTCGAAAGTTAATTTTGTAAGTTCATATATATATATATATATATATATATATATTAAGGTTCACCTTAATCATAGATGAGTTTGACATCAATCATTTGCTCAATCCCCCACCTTCAGAACTCCACCTCCACCCCTAGGATCCAAAGAGGCTCGTTTGTGAGCTAGGATCAATGAAAACATAAAATCCATTCAAGAAAAAAATGATATAATCCAAAGTGAACTATTTATGCCACCCCACCTAGTGTGTTTTGCATCTTCAATATTGTTGTAGATGTTGTTAGGTCTATTGATGTGTACTTAGATAGTTACCGCTTATGGAGAGAGGAGAGGAGATTATCTTATTCAGATGGACTCTCCTACAAGTAAATACTTTGACTTGAAAATCACAAAATCCCATTTAGCTCCACATTTCATTGACCCCATCATCAATGAGCCAACTCCACCAAACAAAAAAAGAATATCAATTAGGCAGTGTAGGCACCCTCATATGGTCAGGTATTTTTGGGAGTGGTGGTGCATGGTATTTGATCATCCACCACACACTAATTTTGATGTTCCTCTTTACTTTTTGAGAAAATTATATGCAGAGTTTGTGATGGGTTTGAAACTCAATTATTTTGATAAGAGATCATTCCAAGGTATTGATGGTGTTATTCCATAATAGAGGTTAGGGGCATAGGTTCATCCCCATCAACCCGTGACTTCTCAACCTCTTGTGGATCCTCCTTATACTATTATACCTACACCCATCCAACATTGTGTGGTGGTATCCACATTAGGAGCATTGAGTGTACTTCCTACTAGTCTCGATGATTAGAATACTTTCATGGTAGATGAGGTTACTAGTCATGACCATGGAGGAGCATCAAGTGGATTTGGTCCTAGTACCACTCCACATGTGTTGATGCCTCACTTTTGTACTATTTTTAATCGATTATGTTATGGCCATGGCCATGGTGCATCCACTTCAGCTGCATGTGGAGCGTCTGATGACATCACTTCATATTTAGATTATCTATGTGTTGATGATCACCCTATAGATCATTCTACATAGGTATATATACGTATATTGAATTTATATAAATTTTAAGCAAATTTTTTTTAATGAACATCAAAAAAATTGTAATATTTTAGCAATAAAATTATTTGGTGTAGATGATGGACACAAGAACATCAAATTTTTCATTTGATCAATTTTTTTTTGTGTCAATACTTGTGCAACTCAGTACACCATTTAGGGTATTTGATTGATTTTTTAAATATATTAAATAAGTTTAACTTGATTTTAATTTATAATTCATTCTTGAACATGTGTTTTTCTTTTATTTCTATAGTATGAGACAAGTCCCAACCTACCCATAGCACCTATAGCAGCACATGTAGAGCAAGACATTAGAGGAGATGAGAAACTTCATATGATAATTTTCATAAATTAAATTAAATAATTTTAAATCTGATTTCAAGTTTCTTTCTCTTTTATAGAATGATTTGGATAATCCTAGTTCATGTGGATTAAATAGGACTCTTGATTTTAGGGATGATAAGAGTCAGGTCTCATTTATATTCATGGTTTATTACATTTCATGTGGACTAGAGATATATATGTTTTAGTCCATTTCATGTTTTAGTGCATTCTAAACATGGACTAGAGCTTTATATGTTTTAATACACTTCATGGACTCTATATACATGTTTTATTATTTTGATGTTTCTTGGACTAGATCTATATGTCTCAATATTTCATGGACTCTATATAAAAGCTAGATTATATACATATGTTTTACTATTTAATGGACTTTATTAATTTTAGTATTTTATGGACTATAATTTTTTTAGTAATACACATGTACATTTATGCATTTTAACTTGAATAAATTAGTTAGATATAATTTATGTCCATTAAAAATCATAACTTGAATCATGTGATGAATGTGATCAAAGTATGTCTCATATGATCACATTAGATAGATATAATTAGGATCTATGAATTAAGGTCCTAGGAAAAATGATGGCTTAAGGGGTCCTCATAGGATGGCTTAAGGGGTCCTAAAATAATTCAAATAGAAGGGCAAGGGAGGCCCTAGGTAATATGAAAAACTTATATACTGATAAAGAAACTTATATACAACTTTATCATTAATTTTAACCCAAATTTTTCATTCCATGTCATTTATTTGATGAACTAATCAAAAGGAAAATTCAAATTAAAAAATCCATCATTGCTAAAGGGGAAGTTTAGCTTTGTTGAAAGGATAAAAACCTAAATGAAACTATAGAGATAAGGATGTTAACGAAACAAAGAATCTAAGGATAAAGGATGTTGCAACTATAGAGACTAAGGATAAAGGGATCGAATTTGGTGAAGTTTCCCAAGGAAACCAAATTTAATAGTAGTATACATATTAATGTAAATTTTTTATGATAATTTATGAGTGAAAATGATATGCAATTCATAAACTATTAAAGTGTAAGATTACAAGAAATCAATAGATATAACATGTTATTGATCATAGCTCAACCATTATAAAGTGATTATACATTCAAATTTTAAGTTTCAAAGTAGGAAAAGATGCACACAATGAACAAAATAAATTGAATATAGATTTTTTATATAAAAGTGTAGAGTATATGTGTATGTACATATATAAATTTGGCATATATGTCAACTCAAAACAATATTTACAAAATACAATGTACATCTCAAATAGCTATGCCATGTCAAGAAAATTCCAAACTTATGGTGGATCATCAAAATATATCCTCTTCACACCACCTGATATCAAAATGACAATAAATCAATTTTAACTATGTATATAAGCGATTAAATATATAAAACTATGTATACTTACCTGTATTTACTTATTCCATTATACCATCTACATCCTCTCTTTTTTTTCTCAAAGTGTAGTGTAGGAAAAATTATCCCTTTTTCCCACTTAATTTGGGAATAATTAGTATTTAATTGAGCCTAAGGTTGCCTTGATTTAGTGTTGTAATGTGTTTTACACATTCACATTAAGTTTAGGGCTCTTATAAACTAAATGGACCTAATTGTGCCTTATTTAGGGTGTTGTAAAGTGTGTCTTTACACTTTCACACTAATCTAGGGATTTATTAATTAATTGGGATTATTTATGCCTTATTTGGTCCTATTTTGCATCCACAAGCCTTATTAATTATATCTTTATGTGGATAATCCTGACACTTATCAAATAACCAATCATAATTCAATGTTTTGGATCATGTGTTCTAGAACTAGTGATCTAGGACTCATATGCCACCTTGGGTGTATGAGTCCCACCTAGGTCTTGGGACCTAATTTTAAATTTCACATTAAACAAGACACTCCTAGAAATCTATGTCTTGATTTTTATCTATTGGGACTCATACACCACAACTAGCGCATGAGTCCCACTCTAACCAGGACCTATTTTGAATTCAATTCTTGGTGGGATTTCATTATCCTAGATCTGATGTTGGCTTGTAGTGTTGTAATTTCAAGAATTTTGGCATAAACAAGTATAACTACTAACTTAGTGAACATATTTTTTCTTAACAAGACCTAGCACTCTTGAGTTAAGCATCCCAAGACTTCACAAGAGTATTATCGAGCATTCAAGAGCATTCAAGAGTAAATTTGAAGAATATTATTAGAGTAATTCAAGATCTATTATCATGTCAAAGGCTTGATGCATCATGGATGTGGTTTTGAGCTAATGTTGTGATGTATTGTTCAAGATCAATTCAAGTATTTGAAGGCATTATCTTTCATCACAAATCATGATCAAGATTTACATCCATTGAGGCCACTTCATGCTTGTTTATAGATCTATAAGGTTTCAAACAAGGTTCTATTGTTTCATCTTATGTTTCATGTTTCATTCCATTCATGTTTTATTTCTCATTAAGGTTTGATTACCAAAATGGGGTTTGATCAAGGAAAATCCCCATCCCCTAACAAAAAAACATTTTTTCTCTCTCTTTATGTGATTGCAGGTTCATAAGTTGAAGAAAAAGTGGATTTGAAGCCTTCAAAAGTACCAAAATGACAAAGTTGAAAAATTTGTCAAAGTTATCATGAAAATTTGTCAAGGCTTACAAAAACTTAGATCTAGAGCAAGATATTAAACCTATCTATATTAAACCAATGGGAAAGTGCTTATTTAATCCATCTTCAAAGGCTCACAAATTTTCACTTCAAAATTCTACTCTTGTGACACTTTGCAATAGTTTGGGCGTATGAGTCCTACTACACCATTTTTACCATCTTAAGCAAATCCAGACCAGTCACCAAGAGGTTACAGATCCTACCTAAAAACCCTATACTAATTCTAAATATCCCCTACTAGCATATGAGTCATAGTGTGCATTAAAAGTAAGATTTTTGGGAGTGTAGACCTTGTTTTGAGCTTCTTTAGTATTCCAAGTTCCACTCTCTCCTTTCTCAATTAATTGTTCTAATTTTCAATTCCATATCTTGAGTTGCATAGTTAGGTTTACATATCATTGCATTTATTTCATTCCAAGACTTTGCTTGGTGTTGAACCCCCTTTTAATATTTAATCACACCCCTAGGACACCCTATTGTAGATCTCTTTTCCTAATTCCATCCTTAGATTGAGATCTCTAAGGTTTCATTAAATCAAACTTGAAGGAAATTGGTGGAGGAACACTAATCCCCCTTTAGTTCTATCTCGCAAAACATAGAGCACCTATTTTCTTCATTTCATTTTGGTTAACCTATCCTTTGGACACCTTATTTTCTAATTTGGAGAGCATCATAGTCCTAGATCTAGCTTACATTAACTTTACTTTAGGTCTTGCATTAGTTAATTTGCATTTAAGGCTTCTAAATCTTGCATTAATGAAAGTGCATATAGGTTGATTTTTGCATCTTGGATCATTCAATTTCACTGAAATTCTACAATTGCAAAGAGTCAAGTCAACATAAAAGTTATAAACCTTAGAATCAACTCAAAATTTGTTGAATTCGGTGTAAAAACCCTAACTAGGACTCATTCACCCCTCTGGATGATTTAGTCCATGTACATATTGTTTTTCCTAATTTCTAGGAATTCTGTGTTGTGTATTTTTTAGCATTTGAACCCTTCAAAAATCCTAACTGGGACTCATACACCCCTCTGGGCGATTTAGTCCTAGATCAAACCTAAAACTACCTTTTACAACATTAAAAACCTTGTTTTTGTACTTCCTAAGCTTGTTGGTAACCTATAGTATCAGTTTGGAAAGCTTCAAGAACTTTTGTTTTATGCATCTAGGTCAGAAACATCAATTTAGGGTAGTCATTTTTGAATTCTTCCTAATCATTTTAGTAGCAAAAACCATTATATCTAAGAATTTTTACATTTATGAAACTTTGCATAATATGGATAAAAGTATTTTTCACTTTTTCATACACAATGTTTACATTCATGAAGCTTTGCATAAATTTGATAAAAGTGCTTTTCATTTTTGGATACACATTGTTTACATTCTTAAAGCTTTTCATAAATTGGATAAAATTACTTTTCATCTTTGGATATACATTGTTTACATTCTTGAAGCATTGTGTAAGATGGTTAGAAGTACTTTTCATTTTCGGTCAAACAATGTTAGTATCTTACCTTTCTAAGCACGCTAAGAAAAAATTTATCTATCCCCCTTATTTAGTGAAAGAGAATACAATGGAAAATCATAATAATCATATTTTTTCTTCTCCTAATATCTCTCCTATTTGTGAAGAAGATATTTTGGTGTTAGAAGAACCAATCAATGAGAGTTTTGAGAATCCTAGTTGTTTCTCTCCCCCTACCTCTCTTATTGGGCAAGACATTACTGAACAAGATGACACAACCATAGGTAACCATGACAATCACATAACACAACAAGAAGAGACCACTGATACCTACCTACATGTTGCTTCAACTATTCTACATTCATCTACCAACATCTTCCCTATTTGTGACAATGTTTTAGTGAAAGAGGATGCAATTGTAAATGAGGATGTTGGTGTTAGATGAGAAAATCTTTAAGATCTATGACAACCAATTTATTTTTATTGGCCCTACCTATCCTATTTTGGAAGACATTATGGTACAAAGGAATGTAATCATAGATGACCATGATAATAATACTTGTTCTTCTCCTAATA
>VDFB02068819.1:0-40078 GCA_007258455.2 Sequoia sempervirens
GAATGAATATTGCATGTTGTGTATGATCTTCGTATATGGACATACGTAGAAGTATTAATTATCTACTAGGATCGAAATGAAGACAAAATTGAGTATGGTCTTAAGCTTAAGTTATGAGGTTAACTATGACAAGCTAAACACTCCTAGGATAAAGATTTCCTAATTAGGAGTTAGGTTACAAGACACCTGTAGACTGGATCATTTCTAAGTAGATAGTTTAAGGTAGGAAGTCTAGGGTGACTCTATACCCATTGAAGGACATAGCCTACGCGTAGAGTAAGATATCCCCAAGTCAAATCAGCCCTAAGTAGTGTAAGTGATAGATGACTTACTCAGTTGTTTATTGAACTAGAATACTATGGCCATAGTAATGTAATGTACCTACATCCTCTTAGATCAAGCGATGATTACATTATTAGTTCACCGTGATCTAGTAAGTACATACTAGTTTGGGATTGTGGGATTTACAAGAATCTAGTTATGTAGGACACACCACTATGCTCAGTTGGTTAACAGAGTCGATTACTCAACCAATCCTTTCGATGAAGGGTGGGCCATTCATTGAAAAGTGAATGTGCGGGGGACTGCATTGTAAGTCTGTGGTTGGCGGAAAGGCAGCTGAGTGATGTTTCTCCTCCACAATAGACATCTGAAGAACCAATATTTGAAAGGGAATATCTTGGACCATCTTGCTACTATTTGTGCAAAGGATGTTTAAGCTGTGTATGTATTTTTATGCTTTCATACTCTGTTATTTACTTTGAAAAGGAAAAAGTTATTTTATTATGAAAGGCATTTAATTGAATTTATATGATGTATTTTCAATTGAAATGAAAAGAAAATTTTTGTTACAATGTTTATTACTCGTTTACTTTCATTTTAAAAGTTGTAAAATTAAGAAATTTTTATTTCACATACGGGATAGGTCGTTACAAACTATGGAATTATGGTTTGTCATAGTTTATGCTGCCCATGGTTCACCCCTACCCAGAGCTTGTAGATGTTTGCATGCGTTTATATGACCTTGAGAGTGGAATTGTAGCTGGGTGTCATCTTAAGCTTGTTATAAGCACTCAAGCTATTAGAGATATGCTTTGTGTACCTTCCAACCCATTTGTAGAGGTATGTACACAACAAAAATTGGAATATTATTGGGCAAGTTGGAGAGATCAAATGATGTTTTTCAATAACAAGCTCAACAAAGACAAGGATGAAATGCAAATTCCAAAGATTCTTGTTGCATTCAAGCCCTTCCATCTATTAGATATGTAGGATGCATTTTCGATGCTCGCTTTTGTCTTCAACATGGACAATAAGACTTAAGTTTACGAGTTCCAGTTGGTATTGGGCTTCCATTTGAGAAAGCAAAAGGAGGGTTTCAAAATGGATTTCACAAATATAATAGAAGACATAATACATGAGCAACTAGAGGCATATTGAAAGCAATACACCTTTAGGTATTCATATTTTCTAGTCCACATGTTGGTTCATCAAAGCATTAATTTCTTCAAATCATACATGCAATTAGCTATTATGGATGAATCCAATGCTCAAAAACAAATCCGGTATCTATATGGACGCATGTGCTATCTACCACATCCAACTATTACACATTCTTCGAGTTATTATTAACTCTGACCCTCTTGGATTTAAATCATCAAGAGAACCTAGTCAAAATTGTAGATCACCAAAAGGAATGGATGCAAAAGTATAGGCCACCTTGTGATTGGTTCTTCGGGAGCAATTTTACTTTTGTGTGGATGCATGGATTTAGGGGTGAGCCATTTTAGGCTCCCATCCTACTTAACAGATAAAATACTAGCCTTGGAGTTAGCTTGACACTTGTGTGTAATTGATACAAATTTTGGACCATGAAGAAAAAAGATGGTTGATTACGCAACTTTGCTCACAAGGGCATGTATTTTAGTGAGGAAAAGGTTTGCTATAAATTTTCTCACTTCAAAGCTAACTAATATTGGTCTCGACATGATTTGTGATCAATGGAATTATGATCCAAACGATTGTCTCATGGGCTTAAAAATAACATTGCAATTGGTTCATGAGTCATGTAAATACTAGGAGTGACCTTTGTTAATTTATCACGTATCCCTATTGAGTAGCCAAGGCCAAAATGGCTCTCTTTCTATGATACCAAGAATAAGTACGACCTAGAGATCAAATACAAAAAAAGCTAAAAAATCAATTGGAAAGGGAAGGTTGGAATGCAAAAAAGATTGTGGCCTTCTGGGTATATCATTAGGATATTCATGATTTGAAATCCTTGTATAATACAATGGAGTTAGATGACCAATTTGACACCAAGAGGGATGCAAAACACCCATCACTGCTTTTGACATCAAGTGCAGGCGATACTTGGTAGCAAGGCCCCATAAGAAAGAGTAGAGGAAAGACCACTAAATCCTCCACCGCAACAAGATGTACAAAATTATGACATATCAAGAAAATAGAGGTCCCATATTGTCAAAAGGAAGCCTTCGGTTATGCAACAAGCTCAAGCATCTTTAAGCTCCACAAGTGAAGGATCCTCTTCAGAAGCTACATCATTTCCCAAAAGGAAAAGAAAACGGCAGAGGGAAAACTTGAGCAATCTCTTGGAGGAGGAAGAAGAGGTGGTTGAAGTCACGTAGCCCTTGGCGGTCTCCACGACATAGGTATGTTTCACTCCCTCTCTTCTCTCTTCTCAATCTTTAGTCATTCTAGTTGTGTTCACAACTTTCTCTGCATCCCACTTCATGGTTGCTACCACAATCACTTCCGCCATCCTGCAACCCCCTTTTCCCAATCTTGCAATTGTACCTTCATCTACACCCAATACCACTTCAACTTCATCAACCACACAAACATCCTCGTCACCACCAATCACAATGCCTTTGGTCTCACCTTCCCATTTGGTCACCCTAATACCTCACACCCTACACAAGCCTTGCAAGGTATCTCACATTTTTCTTTGGTGACTTTAAGCCTTCCCCTTACCTCCTTGGTGGGAGAGAAAATGGGGACCTCTATTTTTCCTATTCTGCTCGACCTTCCTGTCGACATCCCTTTCATTAGGCAATATATCCAATATCCCTTAAAATATTGAGGACAAATAGATGCAACAAAGAAAGCTCAAGAGGAGAGGATGCAAAAGAGAAGAAGAAGGGAAGCCTTAAACCTGGCTACCTCGAGGATGGAATTGATTTATGATAAGAAATACCATACATTAATGGTTGCAACAATGACTCATCTTGTTACAATCCCAAGGGATAGATGGAACTTGGGGATTACAATGTCCACATCCTTGGCCTCAACTTCAACCATAATTTCCCAAAGGATAAAGTGGAGCTTATGGATGAAAGTCAAAAGGTTGTTACAATGTAATACCTGAAGGTCAATCGAAAGGGGGGCAAGTGAGAACAAGAGATGAAAAATGTTAACACCATGGTTGATAGGCTAGAAGTTGAGATCAAAGGTAAAGATCTAAAGATTTCTAGATTGCAAAAGGAGCTATGAGATGCCCTGTCTTTAAATGATGTGAACAAAGAGGAAAGCTAAGCTGCAAGCGAAGGAATGTGGATTTACTCAGTTGTAAACAAGCCTCTTCTAGGTAACAAATTTGCAACAAAAATTACAACAAGACATGCAGGGTTTAGAGGCTAATCTATAGAAGGAATTATATAACACTCAGACTCAATTTGAAACAAAGAAAAAATAGAGTGATAGCTGAGAATTAGCTACATAAGAAGATGCAGGAGTTGGAAAAAATTTAATAGGAGCTCTTTAATTCATTGGGCATACAGGTGCAGGTGCAACAAGAGGTACAAGAAAAAGATGCTAAGTTCCAAAAGGAATTGGCATAAGTACAAGCTCAATTAGATGTTGAGAAGAAAGAAAAAGAGAGCGTTGAGTTTGAACTATAGGGAAAATATCAAAACTTGGCACAATTACAATAATAGCTCTCTAATTCTATGAAAAAAATAAAGCAGCTCCAACAGGAAAACAAAGATAAAGAGCAACAAATACAATAATTGCAGTGTGCATTATCTAGTTCTATGCAGCTGCCAAGTATCCTCCCTATTCTCGAACAACTCTATTCCTCATATTGGGAGAAAATAAAGAATATAATAGCCTCTTTCCAACCCACACTCAAATTCATACCAAATGCCCAAGAGTTGAGTTCAAATATTGGCATTGTCGAGGAACAAATTTTGTCAGCTATAGTGCTATGGGTTACAAAATATGAGTTGTTGATCAAGAAGCTATACAAAACAACTGATAATACTTTGGCGGTGGTAGGTATTAGCGATAAAAGATAAGACACCAAAAAATTGAATGAATTCATTATGTAATAGGGTAGCTCTTAAGAGTATGGGTGTCTTGATGCTTTGAACCAGAAGGTGAAGTAAATGATGTAACATATTGTACAACTAGTCTGTTTGGGTCTCCAAGTTCCTTTTTCCTCCTTGATGGGCCAGTTCTGCTTGAGGATCAAATAAAGAAACTTCTAGAAGATAAGCAACATGAACTATTTATGTTTTAGGCCTTGAGTTCACCTCTAAGTGCCATGGAAATAGAAGGGATTTTACATCCCTTAGCTCAACTTGGTTTTCATATGGAAGCTGCATTGCCAATGTTAAATAATCTCCCTTTCAAGGAGATGATCAACTTAGATCAAGCATTTGACGCCCTACAATAGAAGACTCATCCATCAGAGGTAGATTGGGCCCCTTTCCAATCATCTCTCTCAGAATTGTGATTCCACTTTCTCCTTTTTGCTTTGTAGTTTTAGTTGCAAACCAGTGTTTTTGAGATCTTTACTTCCACATGCAGAGGTCCCCGAGGAGTCACCAGAGTTGTAGATTCTATCTACCACAGGCTTTGATCGGAGCTTGAGTTGATAATTTTCAATGAGGCTTCACTTATATTTTTGAGTCCACTGACTTATACATATTCATGTTCAAGAATTTGAGGAGGACTATGCGTGTTGGCGTCACACATGTTTTCCCCAGTCCAACAATAGCTACTCTTTGCGTGTTGCATAGGAGCACCACATGGTAGCCCCGCTTGCTACCTTTTGAGGATATTAAGCAACTGCTTCTTTTCAAGCTCCACATTTTTGATAGTGCCACACATTAGACAAGTGCAAGATCGAGATTGTTTTGAGCCTGGGGGATGCTAAAAGGTGCACCATTGGTCTATTTCAAAATTAGAATGATCGTGGGGGATAGCTAATGATGCCACATGTCAAAGCAGGGGATGCATGAAACAAGGGAGGTGTTTAGCCCAATTCACCAAGCAATTGAGATTGAGGTAGTGGAGCATCCAATTGGCGTTGTCATCATGAAGCGAGGAGGTTATGATTACCCACTCTTACAGTTGCAACAATGACATGATGGTGGCTCTGATGGGAGGAATCAAGCCATAATATTTTCGGTTGCAACCATCTCCTCCTTATGAGGATATTTCTCTATTTAAGTATCTATTCTCTTGGTATTAGGGGTTAGAAATTTTTGTAACACCACAAACCTTAGCATGTTATGTTCTTGAAAGAAGAGAGTCCGAATACATAGAATTGTGCCATGTTTGATTCTACTATGTGTTTATCTTTGTTTATTTTCTTAAATTCATACTTTGTGTCTTTTCAAAGTGTTTGCAATTGTGGATTATTCTCTTTTAGCTTTTATAATTTCAGTTGCATTAATGTATGTAGATTTTTGAATCATGTCTAATACTCTTTCGAACTTCTACAAAAACTAGTCTAATTGAGATATTATTATGCTACATCATGATTGAAATATTGTAAAAGATTTGAAATGTCGTAAAAGCTTGGCAGATCGCCTTAGTCTAGTTTATTTCATGTTCTCTCTCTCTCTCTCTCTCCCTTTTCCCTAAAACAAAACAAAGAGCTAACTTCTAAAATCCCATATATTGTTCTGCAAAGCGAATTCTAGTCCCCCATTTGTAGAACTTCCCATAGGCTATATTTCTTAAGCATAAGATTTAGAGGTCAACATTGATGATTGGTCTTAGAGTTGAAGTCAAACTTATATTAGAAACATGATTACCTTAAGATTATCAATGTGAGCCAAAATTAAAAAAGACTAACTATGCATTCTGATTGCAATTTTCAAATTCCTTGCAAAAGAAATAACTATCAAAAAATATGAAAAGCAATTTCATAAAAATAAGACTTGATAAAAGGATGAAATCTCATCCTAATTCTCTAAAGGTATCAACAAAATTGCCTCCTTTGCACCACACTTTTGCTTCTTGAGAGACAATTGATGAACATCAATCATCACCATTGTTGAATGTGCATCATGTCATGATGGGTCTTGGGGATAATTTTTTGAAATCACATCAGGGGATAATGACCTTTATGACACACCTTTGGCCCCTATTGAGGATGATCCATTGCCCCTCAAGTTTACTCATATAATTAGTTAGCCATTTTTTAATTTTTGTATTACCTACCTTTAGTTATATTTTATAATATTGTTTGCACAAGTAGTGTTATGCTCTGTATTCTTCCAACACTTTCCCTTCATCTTTCTACTTGGGGAGCAAGGTATGTCTCTTTTACAGGTTCCATGTGCCCATAATTTCTTTCGCTATAATCTTATACCCATGTAGTTGAGTCAATCTCAGTCTTAGATCATTCCTGGTTACATAAGTTACATAGATTGCATTGTCATTGCACATCTACTTGACATGTTTTAAAACTTTGTACAAATTGTAAGCAAATTGGCTTCTATCGAGGAAGCCGATAATCTTCTCTCCACTCTACAACACACCTCACAATATTTTTTTATCATAATCACTTTCTCAATGTCAGGTACAAAAGGCATGCGTGGATATAAGAGATCACATTGACAATAGACATGGTTTCACGAGTTAGATGAGGTTGCGTGGTGTGGCCTTGTCCAAGATTAGGCCATATGACACAACCTAGTCCTTGACTATACTACACGACACTCCTAGTTTAGGACTAGGTTGCATGACACAACCTTATCTTTAGTAGCAATTTTTTTAAAACATCTCTATCACGACTTCATAATCTTTATCCCACAACTAAATCTTAGATTCTAATCATCAATCACTATATCACATCATAATTAATTAACAAAGTTAAAATCTATAGTACATTAAAATCTTCTTTTCATTCCCCATTTTTATATCTAAATTAAATTTACTATTTATTGACAATATACCTAAATCAGCCACGGTAGGAAGCATTTTTTTTCCTCAAAAATATTTCGAAGTTGAAGAAATGTTCAATAGAAACCGTGAAAGACGCACTCTCTTAATTTCTTAATTGGAAGTGCGAACAAAGAGAAAACGATCACATTTACCACAATTTCAGTCAAACAAAACCACTCAAGAAAAAATACAGCTGGACCACCAAAATTTAAATCGTGCAGAATCCTATCAAATGGTATGTAAGAAGCAGGTCTCTTCGTGACTGTTTGAAAGATAATCCTCACGCGGGTAGAAGAGTTTATGAAGTTGTATCTATGGAGACCATGCTCAGTTGTCAAGCCTCAGAAGCAACATTCGGAGTGGATTCGAGAATACCCATTTCTTCACTTAATAGATTGAGGGCACTTTCGGCATCAACTAAAAAGCAACAAGCATGCCCTCAGGTGTGTCTTCCCAACCTCTCCCACAATAACAAAGACATTTCACTTCGTTGCAGAGCAACCCAGGTTGCAGTACCCAATGCAGCCCCTTCAAGATCCGTAGCCAAGTAAGCCATTCTTTTCTATCTATTTTTTCATGATTTAAAAGTCTTATACACACACAGGTATGTATGGAAACACTTGCATTATATACACACAGTATATGTATGCACTGTATATACACAGTATATATATTCTCCGTGCATATATTACACCTGCATATATACAATGTATATGCACTATATATACACCCATGTGTATAGAATATTTGAATATATGCGTATACATATTCTACCTACACACTTGTGCATACGCATAGTATGGACTCTATAAACATTCGTGTGTATACACTGTGTACACATACATATCTGCACGTATATATTTCTATACATATATAGATGAATATACATGCATATATTCACACCGATGCATATATATTTGTGTATATACAGATGTGTATATACTTCACACACACTTCTACATACATACATATATGTAGAAGTGTGTGTAAGTGACTGATTTGATAAAGAGAAGGTTGAGGATGTAATTGGCATGAATGTAAACAGGGTTAAATAACACACAATCTCTGTGTTTGTGGGGGATGAAAGTGGGATGTTAAACCGGATAGCAGGGGTGTTTGATAGGATATGTGTGTATATGATTTGATAAAGTGAAAGTTGAGGATGTAATTGATGTGCATGAAACAGGGTTAAACGGCACACAATCTCTGTGTTTGTGGGGGATGAAAGTGGGATGATAAACCGGATAGCAGGGGTGTTTGCTAGGAGGGGATACAACATTGAGTCATTGGCAGTTGGGCTGAACAAGGACAAGGCGCTTTTCACTATTGTTGTATGTGGTACAGACAGAGTATTGCAGCAGGTTACGAAACAGCTTTATAAGCTTGTTAATGTCTGGAAGGTCAGTTGTCCCTTTTCCTAGAAATTAGGATAATTTACACAAATGCAAAAAACTACAATACTGTCATACTTTCAACTTGTATAATGACTTATGAAATTGCGAAACACATTATCCAAAATCACCTGCACCTAGCCAAAATAATATTTTCGAAAACAAAGTACTTATGTTCTTTCCCCTCTTCCTCTGCTACATTCTCTAACCCCCTTTTAAAAGATTCATAATGAGCAAGGTCAGCCGAACTTCATGTGTACCTGGTATGCACTTGCACCTGCACATGATATTTGCATTATCTGTCATGTTTCACCTTACCACACGTTGGGTGCCTATGGGATGGATCCTCAACTTGGGATGTATTTCAACCTTGTGAAATACACCTAACCCACACATCCTATGCAAATATTTATAAAAAAAATGTTAAAAGGAAAAATTCTGAAAAGTAAAAATGAGCATTATATAAGGATTTATAAACTCATAACAAAATCTTGCTGCAGCTTACATGTAGTTTGATTTTGAACATATATGGTAATTTTGAAGTATGGGCATTCATAAACTTACCTTTTCAATGTATGCTGTTTTATGATATGCTGTTTTATGTTTATTATTATGCTAATTTTGTGCTTTAGGTGCTCATTATAATCTCTAAGTTTTCTAATTGTTTTAATGCACATATATAATTATTAATCTATGACAATTCTTGTAATAGTTACCACCTTGGACCTAGGTAACCCAAGTTTTGGGGGTCTGCATTTGCACTCTGCACTGGGTGCTCTGTATCTTACATAGCCCTGCAACTTCACACTTGCCCAGCTTTGATAAACAATATAGTCAGATTTTGGAGGCTTTTACATTCTGTAGTGATACAAGTTTTGGGGAGATCTGTGAAAAAAAAGAAATGAACCATTAACATTTTGAATAACCCTTCCTGATCCATTATTAGGATGAAAATTTTCAAAATACTGGAATTACCTCTCTTAACAGTTTTCATAGCTATGCACATTATTTGCATTTTCATTACAGTGATCTTTTCTAACTATTGATTACGGTTGCTAACTATGCCGTAGAAACTAGTTTAGTACATCTACAAGTATTCAATTTGGTTTTAACATACTTCTTCATTATGGGACAAATCTTATGGGCTATTTCTAGCTAATTGGATACTTTATTTATAATAAATCTTATAGGCGGTTGCAATTATTTTCTGCAATCTAACATGGTAGCAATTGTCAGAAATAATTTAATAGTACTAATTTTTTTTTCAGACAAATGGCATAGGTTTATGTAGGTGAAAATACGTCTTAATAATATTTTTTTTATCTTTATAAAAAGAGAGAAAAGCAAGATCAAAACATCAATCTATTTGGACTTACTTTTTGTTATTCAGTGATCTGAGCTCTTATTCTTTGCAATTTCATGTGAGCTCCGACCTTGACATTAGTTACAAAACTTCATCACTTCTGCTAAATATGAATAAGTGACAACTTGTAGTTGGAATTGCTGCTTACACAAACAAGGGTACAATTGAGAATCCTTCTTTAAAGTTGCTAAATGGTTAGAATGCTTGCGATAGGCAATAAATATGGTGCAACTGTTATTTTTTTTGAATTATTGGGACTCAATGGTCCTCTGTGCTTAGGGTATGGAGCCAACTTTTCTTTGGACATGCAAAGGTGAGGCTATTAATCTTCAACCCTTTTTAGAATGGGTGATTTACCCAATGGTTAGGTGTGATTGCTAACCCAAATAAAAAAGGGGCTGTATATAGACCACAATGAAGACTTCCAAAAGTTGGGCAAGTATATGTCACAAAGTTCGCCAAATTTAATCCATGAAGTTCGAAATTCCAGCAAACTTTAAGAAAACCTGAGAAAATCATTTTAGTTTGCCCTAAAATTTGTATTGAAAAGAGCTTAGGATTTTTTATTTTGGTTTAGGTTTAGATATGGGGCTAGGATGGCCTTGAGTTCATCCAAGGTTTGGGCTGGGCTTCCCTAATTGTATTTCACATTTGAGAAGTCTTGTTAAATTAGCATGTGTGTGTTATTGTCATTTGCAGTCCAAGCTATAGTAATGGGGATAAGTAGTAGATAAATCTGAAGTGTGAGACAAAGAAGAGCCATGTATATTTCAAAGCAAGTCAAGAGATCCAAGTTCCAACCATGGGGATTTGAGGTACAGATCTGATTTTCTGTTATAGAGGGAAGGGAAGGGTCACTTGAAAGTGCCATTAGCTTCGTATATACTGCCCCAAGTGCAAATGATTATTTTAAGTGAACTCTTAGTTTGGTAGGCTCATTGGCTAAGCGACTTTGACTTTTTGCTATGTTCAAGGTGTATTCTTTATTTAGTTGCTATGTCCTTCTTAGTCTATAGTTTGGTATGATAAAAGTGAATCAATTATATTTATCTTTGCTTTATTTTTCGTTTTTGGTTATTCTGTTTGACCCCTCCTCTAACATTACTTCATGCATAATTTTTAGTGTGTATATATATAATTTTCATAGTATATATATACTTGATGAATAAGCACTACCAAGGGGTAGCTTCCATTTTATTGAATCAAAAAGAGAGGATACATTTCTGTCAGATTCATATGACTATATATTAAGAAGTCAATTTCCTAAAGTGGAAGAATCACAAACCATTTGAAAGTTTAAAAATCCCATCTATTTGCTGAGGAGAAAACAGGCACAAATGATGACCAAGGAAAAGAGCGAAGCCTTCGATGTTGTTACGAATGAAGCCATCTTTGAACAAATTCAATGCTTCATTTGATGCACCCCCGGCCAAAATGGCCTTCACGTTGAAGATACCAACGATTGAACTATCAATCAGATTTTTGTCAAAGGCAGAGATGGAGTTGTACGTTGTCTTTACCACACTAGGATAGAAGAGGCCATGAGTGAGTATTTTACCCATCTTTTGTACCAATATTAAAATCACATTTGCCAAGAAATCTCCATATATCCTACCATCATGCACATGGGCACCATTGTGTACTCTTATGTTGATAAGCTGGGAAATAGCTCTTGCAACATTATTATCTTCCACCTAAAAGAGCCTTCTAATTTGAGCATTCAGATCTTCATGTGCACATGAGCAGATCACCAAAACTTCCATTTTTGCTTCTCATGCTGAAGCAATCAAAGAGGCCAAAAGGATAAACCATAGTAATGAGACTCGTTCAAACTCGCCAGGACTCGGTGAGTCCTCAGCTAAGTGACCCTGGTTGAGTTTTGGGAGCCCGGACTCGGACTCGGCCGAGTCCTGGCAGGACTCGTCGAGCCGAGTCCTCAGGACTCGCTGGACTTGCTGCTTCCACGAGAGTCCCAACCCCTGGACTCGGCTGGCACAACCAAGGCAAAAACGCAAAAAAAAAACATAAAATAGTTGTTTAACTTGGTTTTTTTTTTCACTTATATCATCTCCCCAACCCTAAAAGCAACTTCATTTCATTCACTTGGCAAAATAGGAGGAGAAAAGAGAGCTATGAAGAAAATAAGAGTTCATTGTAGGGCAACCAGCAAGCAGTTGAAGACAAATCCAAGCTCAAATATCATTTGGGAAGCTTCATACCAGCAAGGAGGTGCATTGAGAGCTCATTACCAACGATTGGGAGGAGTTTGCATTGCATTTCAAGCCTAATCTAAGAGGTAAGTTTGATTTTAATTGGTTTTTTTGTGTTTCTTTAACAAATAATTCATTATAATTTGTAAAATCATTGTTTTTTTGAGTTTGCATTTGTTTTTACAAACCCTACTTACAACTTAAATAATTTTAGAAACCCTACTTGTTATTGCAGCCACATTCATTTGCAATTCAAACCATATTTTCACAATGTCTCAAACCCCAGGCAGAAAAGACCCTGCTTGGAAACATGCTGAAATCTTTGTCAAGGAAAAAAAAGGAGAGGCAAAATGTAAAAATGCAAAACAATACACGGGCGGGAAGCATAAACAAATTGAAATACCATATTGAAATACTACACCAATCTATGATCCAGCATTGCCCCTCAAAACACCTCCCCGCAGGGGCTGTTCGCGGAAGTGCAAAGCAATTAGAAACATTTGAATTGCAAAAAGAAAACGGTGCAGAGGCAGAGGGAGGAGCTGGCGCAGCATCGTGCGCTGGAGATGCTTCTTCCATACCTCCATAACGCTGCTTGTGCTACCGCATGTACTTGGCGCGCATCTTTAGTGTCGCCAAGCACCGGTAGTGGGAGTGTTAGCATTTGGCCCCAGAGCTGTAAATCTAGGGTGGATTCGGCTTTGTAATTACACACTAATTCTCGTCTTCAACCGCTTGAGAGCATAAGCATTGGCTGGAACAAGGATTTCATATGATGTAGCTACAAAAACAATTGCGCACTTCTCGTACTATTGCACCTGTATATCTCCATGTAGCCGTGCAATTTTTGTTTAATTGTTTTAAAATTTATATTTAAATTTTAGAATCTGATGTATCTCATTATCAAATTCAAATTTAAAGTTAAAACTTAAAAACTTTTCATTTTACAATACTTTTATCTAAGTAACTTCATTAATTCTATTTATGAGCATTTTTAGGTCTCCTTTGCAAATATGGTCATTGATGCCATTACCATATGTGAGGCAGGGTTCAAAGCCCGTACCGAAGATGAATTAAAGAACGCACTTTTGAATCAAAAGGTGGCAGATGTAAAAGCACAAATAGAGGAGCAACGCTTGCAATGGAGGAGTTTGGGTTGCACCATCATGACCGATGGTCGAACCGATAGAAGAAATAGGATGTTGCTTAATTTTCTAGCTTCCTCTGTAGGTAATTGTACTTCCCTCAATGCATTGATTAATTTGAAATTTGAATTTGATTTAGTGATTAATATGGCTGGTTTATTTTTTTTAATTTATTGAATACTTGGTTTTGCTTCTTTTTTCAGGTGACACCGTCTTCATCAAGTCCATTGATACTTCCGCCCATGTCAAAAATGCCACATACCTTTGTGAGGCTATAGAGGAGGTGATAGCTGAGGTGGGTGAAGAGAATGTGGTTCAAGTGGTGACCGATAATGCAGCAAATTATGTTGTTGTTGGTAGATTATTGATGGAGAAGCATCCTACTATATTCTAGACTCCATGTGTCGCTCATTGCCTTGACCTCATATTGGAGGAACTTGGCAAGCTCCCATAAATCAAAACATGTGTGGATGGGGCAAAAAACATTTGCAAATTTGTATACAATCACACATGGGTGCTTAACCTAATGAGGCAATACACGGGGTTGAGGGAGTTAGCTCGTCCTTGTGTCACTAGGTTTACAACAAATTTTATCACATTGCAATCCTTGATTTGGTCAAAGGCAGCTTTAAGGCGCATGTTTGTTGGTGAGGAGTGGTCTTCCTCATCCTATGCTACAAGCACTGCAGGGATTGTTGTGGCTGATTGCATTTTTGATGAGCCAGGGTTTTGGACACCAGTGGAGGAGATTGTGATGGTAAAATTTAATTCTTCATTATGTTTTAATTTTTATTCATATTTTACTTTTATTTGTTTATTTTCGCTCACTCTTACTTAAGTTAATGTTTCACAATGTTTGTAGTTTGCAGTTTATCGAGCCCTTGCTAGTTCTCCTACAAGTTGCTGATGGGGAGAAGCTCGCAATGGGCTACATATATGAGGGCATGGATAGGGCCAAAGAGGCGATTAGATCCATCTATGGTGGAGTTGAGGAGAAGTATCATCCCATTTGGGAGATCATTGATAGGAGATGGTACCACCAACTTCATAGGCCTCTCCATGTAGTCGCATGTTTCCTAAATCCGACCTTCCAATTCAACCATGATTTTCGTGTAGATAAAGAGATTCTTAGTGTGCTCTACTCGATGATAGAGCGGATGTGGCCTACTGTTACTACACAGATAGTGCACGAGATAGATGCCTTCACTAAGGAGACCTCTTGGCACGCCAATTGTGCAAAGAGAGTAGGACGACATTACAGCCAGGTAAAAATATATTTAAGGGCATAATTTTCATCTTTTTATATTATAATTTATTATTAAATGTTGAACTTGAAACTTGAAAATTAAAGTTGGAAATGAGATTGATTTTGTTTCTTTTTCTCATCGTAGATAGATGGTGGCATATGTTTGGTTCTGATACACCGAACCTTCAAAATGTTGCTATTCGTATATTGAGCCAGCCATGTAGTTCATTTGGTTGTGAGCGCAATTGAAGTATGTTTGAGCACATACACTCCAAGAAGGGCAATAGACTGTCAGTGGAGAGGATGAACGATTTGGTATATGTTCATTACAACCTTCGACTCAAATATAGGAAGATTTTTGACCAGGACTCCGCCCCGATCAGGCTAGAGGAGGTTGATCCACAGTCTGAGTGGATCACTAAGGCTACAGATGCAGTCTTTAGTGACGAGGACCTTGATTGGGCAGACCAGGTAGAGAGAGAGGCTAAGGTTGTAGCCATGGCTGAGGAGGCTAGAGCACAAGGAGACACAACTGGTGTTGGTGAGAGTGGCATGGAGACATAGGCAGAGACTATGGCTGCAACTGCTACATCATCGAGGACCCTTAGAAGCCTTCATAGGAAGGATGCTGGCTCCACTAAGCCATAGACTTGTGGCTATTTTTTTGATATTTCATATTTATATGGAACATTTGATGTTATGGATTTCATATTCCATGAGTTTTGTACACATTTGACTATATTTATATATCTAAGTATGCTATTTCCTTCAACAACTCAGCTACAATTTGTGTACTTTATACTTATGTGATTGTTGTATACTTGTGTATGTGATCAAATTTGCTTCTATTTAATGATGTTATTGTGTCTTTAAGGTTTATTCAATAAAGGGTGCTTGAAACAAGTTTTAAATCCTTAAAAATCTCTAAATTTCTAGGGTTTTTTCATTTTGCCGAGTCTGGGCGTCGAGTCCTGAGTCTCAAATCGAGTCACCCTAGCCGAGTTCAAGCTGAGTCCGAGTCTCATTACTATGGGATAAACATATTCCTGGGGCACAAAGGAAGAGAAAACTAGCTTAGGATCCTAGAGAATTGACTATGGAAGATCGCAATCACATTCATTTTTCATTTTCTATACCTTCATCTACCAAAATTCGCACCAAACCATCCGATGCAAAGGCCAAGTCTAAGATAATGAGAGATTTGCTTTGCATGACACCTAATTGGCCAACAAGTTTGCAACTAGATTAGATTCTTTGAAGACATGTGTCAGAGAAATCCTCCATAATCCCCAAACTGGACCAAAAGCATCAACCCATGTTTGAAGTTTGCAACTCATTGTTTTCCTTGCTTTGATTGCATTGATACATACTTGGGAGTCGCCTTCTTTATCAACTAACTTAATACCTTTCTTTTGGCACAACCATAGACCACCTGCTAGCGCCTCCATCTTCGCTTCATTATTGTAGCTTTCCCAAGGTTTTTGGATGTCATGTCCCCAACCCAATGACATTGAAATCCGTGGTATTGGAAAACAAGTAAATAAAATAAATATATAAACTGTTATAACCTAATATTGCTGTTACACTCACCATCAATTACAGAAAAATAACTTTATAATTGTAATTATGAGATATAGCTAACAATTTAAATATCTTAAATAAATACTCTATAATATCAATACTTTTATAATTACAACTACCATAAGGTAATATTGCAATTATAAATATATACAATAAATATTAATAACTTAAATGATAAAATAAATATATAAATATATATTAAAATAAAACAATCCAATCAATTCATAAATGGAATATTAAACCACACTGATATTATAGTATAAAATTGAAATATACCAGGCTGATTACACAATTACGATATCCGTCATTCCCGTTGCTACCTGGGCGGGGCCATTAAACCCATTGCATGTTTTGAAGATTCGATACATGGAGGCACTCAAGCAATCATTGCGGGGAAGCCATAGATACTCTTATTATCTTATTCGAAGTCAAGATATGACATTGTTGGATTATTCACGATGACCTTGGATAGGAGTAAACTGGTTAAGCCAAGCTAAGGGATTATTGGGCCTATGCTTTGTGAGCACTTCATAGATGTTAGCTGATCGCAATTAGACCATGCTCATAGAGTAGGGAACGTGGATGCCAAATAGCAAACTAAAGGGGTTCCAAAAACAAATCACCGCAATGATAGTAATAAGAGCCGCAATTATGATTAAAGGGCAGTGATTAGGCTTAACCAAGGGGTGCGATTAGTCTCCAAAGGTCAACTAATAAAGAAAAATTCATCACCTTTCGACAGACCATAGAGTTATAAAGGTTAATTAGGAGAGAAGAGCAGAGGAACCATCGATAGGAGAGAAAGCAAGTAAGAAATCAAAGACCACCCGGAGAAACATATTGGCTCAGGTGAATTCTTACTAGCATTAATATTTGGAATTGTTGTTGAAATATGGAAAGATCATAATTGAATTGATGCTAAGTACACTGAGTTCTGAGTCTTGCAAATAAACTTCTTTCATGACTACTTTGCTTGACTTTATACTGCATAAAATCTTTGAAAGCTTCTATCATAGACGTCTATACCTAAGAATGCAAACTTCATATGCAACCAAGCATAATCGGATCCTTTAGGGTGCTGTATTTTAGAAATAATAAGCACTAACTTATAAATCTAAGTGTTATCTTCTGAATACATTTAGTCTGGATGCTACTCACATATCAATACGAAAGGACTAACATTATGTATACATGTCTTGGGCGATTCAGAACTGAAGGAACTAATTAAATGATGCTTATATGATTATTGATGTAAGATTTCCCTAGAGTTGTCATGATTATAACCCTATGAAGTGATATTAATTTCTCTTAGGATTATACTGATTATAGGAAATGAATACAATTGCCTTGAATACTTAAAGATTGCCTTCTAAGTGAAATGAACACAATTGTCTTTGAATACTTAAATATTGACTTCTAAGTGAAATGAACACAATTGTCTTTGAATACTTAAATCTTGACTTCTAAGTGAAATGAACACAATTGTCTCTGATGTTTAAAAGATTGTCTTCTATGTGTTTGTAAGCCTACTAAGGGGGAAGGGTCTGAGAAAAGTGGTGCCTAAAAACCCCACTTAACAATTTGCTGCGGCCATGGAGGGGTGGGGGTCCCGCTTAACAATCCGCTACGGCCATGGAGGGGTGGTAGGCCTAGGCCACTTATAATGTTACATCCCAAATTGAGACGTTACAATTTACCATTACTAGATAGAGTAAATGTGAATTCTGAAGGTAAATTAATGATGCTTGTACCTCGTTTTCAATATGAATGTTGTTTCATTTGATGTTATTCTTGGTGAAATACTGCATAAAGGAGAATATAAGGTTATTGATTTATGAATAATCTAACTTTTGAAATGTTTCATGTATTCTGCTTTGTTTTGAGCATATGATTCCCGTTGTCGTGACATGGTGTGCAGGAAGCAGGTTCGTACCTCCAGGCAGAGGAGAGATATCACTCGGGGAAGAACTTGGTCGGGTAAACAGTGATGGATACCAACTGGACATACACACACAAACCTTAGAACTGTGTAAGCTAAGTCATTGTTCTGGTTAAAGGTAAGTCATCTGTAGGCTTGTCTAGTATCATTAGGAGTCGTGTCTTCTTCTGAATGTGTAAACAAGTGATGCTTGCCAGTATAACCTTATAAATGATAAGTTCTGGTTAAAGGTGGATATGTGTATTTGTACATACGAATACGATATGTACAAGTACCCATAAGTACATTCATGTCGATACAAACATATTAAGCAGATGGATATGCCATACGTATGTGTCGATATAAATGTATTTATGGATACTTATACATGTAGTATATATACAGATATATATACAAGTATACATACCCCTAACGGTGATGTTTAACTATATACTGTAATCCATATCTGTCATAATTTAATACATAGTATGAATCCTTACGTTTAATGTATAAATGTAAATGAACATATATGCATTAGTATAAAAGATAAGCATTTCAATATATTTAATATTATATTAGTATTAATATAATATAGTTTAAAATGTATACACATTATTTAAAATTGATAATTTTAAATAATTCTCATACACAAACCATAGATGAGTATTAATAATTTCAGATTGAATTAATTATTTTGAACCAACCACTTTGAGATAGTTCTTAAAATCGCGAATTTCTTTAAAATCGCGGATTTCTCAAATGAATTCGTTGAAATGTTAAACTTCAAATTTGAGCTTGAACAAGTGCGTCTTATTTACTTTGAAAACTTTATTAAAATATTGAAGATTTACCAAAGCGAAATAAAGAAGAAAAAACGCGAAAATGCTGAAGGAAAATGAAAAACGCGCAGAGAAATCGCGCGACTAGGGCCAGGCGTCAGAAAATAGATGAGATATTTCATGCTTTGCAAAAAGAATGAAATGTGGACGCCATTTGAGCAAGGAAAAAGTCTGAAATGGAAACTTGGCATTTAACCTAACTGTAAAAACGCGCCAGATTGAGAGTTGTCACGTTTTTAACAGTCTGAAACAAATTCGAAATGAAATAAACTTCTTGCTGTCAAACATGGAGGTCGAAACCCTCACCATATTGATACACGTTTTTAGTTTGAAACATTCTTCAACCTGCTGGCAGTTCTGGCGCCATAGAAGGTGGAAATCAGTTTTAAAATCAACCTATAAATATACCTGCGTTTGGCATTCTTACACGAATTTACAGTCAAGTTTTCTTGAGCATTTTATAGCTAAAAAGTGAATTCGCCATAGTAGAGAAATTGCTAAGTTATTTTGTTAATGTGAGGTATTCTCTGAACAAGAGAGCAGAAGTTTGAAATTGCTAGTAATCTTTGAATAGAAGAGGAGTAATCAGGAATTGCCCTTTTACTGTGTTGAGTATTTGGTTTCAAGAATCCAAGCTGAAAGTGATCTGAGTAAAGGCCAGTGAAGGAGCTATCTTCCAAACTTGTGGAAAAGCTAAATCAGGCATGCTAAACTCTTACTTTACATATTTAGCTAGTATTCCAGAGTAATCTGATAGGTCTCTGAATTATAGTCATGGCTGGAAAGAAAAGAGTTTGATTGTCTTAAAGATTGAATTAAAAAGAATAACAGTTTCTTAACCATTATCATAAATGTAGTCTTTTCATGACTTTTGTTGTCATTGGTGCACGTTTTACATTAGTTAATGGAAAGCAATCTGCATTGTGTTTAAATGGCTCTATATATTGAGCATATGCTTGTGTATAAATAATAGTTACTAGGATTGAGTCGTGAATATTTGCAAGTTATACTCTACAACTTAATACAATCAACTTAGTCAAGTTATTGTATCCCTAGGATGTATATATCCTAAATTAGGGCGTCAGTTGTAGTATCTTGTTTAATAGATTCATCATTCCAGTAGTAAAATGTTGTAGGAAGTCTAGGGTACGGACTACCCCGATAGACCAACCTACGCGTAGAATTAAGATAGCCTTAAGTCAAGTTGAACCTGGCTAGTGAATGTGACATATGACCTATGTTCTTTGTTGAACGTAAACACTTTGGCCAAAGTAGTGTAAGGAACCATTTAGTTGTTGTACTACACTGTCAGTTCACCGTGATTCTGAAATACAACCTAGTTTGTGAATTGCCGTTAGCACGAAAGCTAGTTTTGTAGAATCACAGCACTATGTCCAGTTGGTAGTCATTAAAGGTTACCCAACCAATCTCTTCTTCGAAGGGAGGGCCGTTCATTGAAAATGATCGTGCGGGGGACCGCATTATAAGTCCGTGGTTGGCGGAAAAACGCTCGAGTGATGTTTCTCCTCCACGAACACCCGACGGATGCTCCAAAGCTTGACAGGACGGATTCCTCGACCTTCTTATTTCTATTGGTGTCAAAAGCCTACGGGCTATGTATGTATGTTTCTCTTCATGCTTTGTAATTTCATTTGAAATGAAATAGTTTAAAGATGCAAAAGATGTTTCTTATTTATGTTTTGAAAAGAAATTGTTTAATCAAAATGGTATTGTTCTTACTTTTATGTATGAATTGTAAAGTTTTAATTTTATCGTACAAGTGTGTTCGTTACATATAAGCTCCGCTGGCTTCCCCCAGTGGGTCATGTGTCTTCCGAGGTGATGATGTGGGTAGAGAATGGAATGATCTTAGATTGGACATTCAACTTGGAGCCAAGGGTGGGGTTGTTTTGATGGGATGCTTGTGCCCTTGGGCTTAGATGGATAGCTTCGGGTGGATCTACCCATGCTGTTGCAAGTATGAGCATGTTTTGGTGGTGTTGTCATTAATGTTGTCATTGATGTCAACACAGTTCTGTTTGTTGCAGATTGTACATGTATAGTTGAGATGCTACTGAGATGTTGTGAGTACATGGAGCTATCATTATGGTGTTGCAGTTGTGTTGGTTTGAGTTTCCAAGTGCTTTTGAGAGAATTAATAAAGAAGAGAAGCCAAAGTGATGAATGTGTTTAGAATGTGCTCCGCGTTTCTCTTGTGTTGATCCTATGCTTGTGTGGATCTGAGGGTTGCTAATGGTGATCTTGTGGTGATATATCCTGAGTTTTAGCTTTTGGTGTGATGGTACATGAAAGTTATGTTCACCGGTGTGTGAATTGTTCTGGTAGAGTTGGTCTTCTGTGGACTGGGAGAAATGTTTCTGCTCCGCAGTCCTCTGTTGTTCTATTTCAGATCTTGCGGATCTGGCATATGTTTTATAATGATGTTATCTTGGTTCTAGCAAAGATGCGTGTGGTTTGGTGATCTGGAAGTCATGTTTCTGAGTTGCTGTATGTGTTTGCACAGTCCGGATGGATTGACGGAAGAAGTTCAGTGTTCAAAGATTGTTTCACTTGTTGCGGACGTATTTGAAGTAATCTGAGATGTGTTCTCGTGCATAATGAAGCGTGCTGTGTCGTCCGCGTGTCATCTTCTTGTTGGGGAGCGTGTACATCAATGTTCATTTGTGTTTTCATTAGGTTTGGCCGACCTGGTGTTCACACTTCATTCGAAGAATAAAATTGAATTAAGGAAGTGTGTGGTTGATTCGAGACATTTTATTTTTGGTTAAGTTTTTTTTTGGTCCACTCTCATTCCTTTCCACCACGGGAATATTGAGTTGCCGACCTAATTTGAATTTATGAAATAAAGTTTATGTGGCCGACCTTGGAGAAAGTTTCTAAGGTTGAAGATGGTATAAATGCAAGTTGAATTGTGAAAAAGTTTCAAGGGTGTGATGCAAAGTGATGAAGTAAGCCACAAACCATGCCAAAAAGTGTGTGAGTGAGAGTTGAGGCAGCGCCTTCACATTGTGTTAGATTCCGGAAGGCAGCTGGGAGTCGGGCTGCTCTCGCAATCTTGACTGGCTGCTTCACGTGTGCAAGCACTTCGTCATGGGTGGATCTTTTGTTCTCTTTAGAGTCTATAGGCAGCTGAGCCTCCCTCGCTGGGATGCTGAGCCTCCCCTCATGCTGGACAGCCGCTGAGTCCTTCTCACACAGAGGCAACGCCTCGTAATTGGACACGCTGAGCCTTCTCTCGGTAGCGAGCCTTGTATTTAGTTTTATAATCTCTTTATATTGTGAGAGTTAATCCTCACCGGTTTTTCCCCTCATTGGGTTTCCCAATGCAAAAAATCTGGTGTTTGGTCATATTGGATTTACTCTCTCTCAAGTATCGCAGTTTCCCCAAGTGGCCGCTAAGCACAAATGCATTACAGTGATTGTGGAATTGATAAGTGTTGAAGTTTCTTTTAAATTTGAATTTGTGTGACAACCGGACTAACACCCCTTTTAGCCAATCCCACGCTTAACACATTTCACTCTTCACCTCATATGTCTTCATTATTGCTTTTTGATTTTGCTGATATTTTTGGATATCTAAATATTAATGCTAACAGATCATGTTGTTAATATGGCAATTACGGGGTTCAAGTCTAGGGTTATTAAGTTAGGAGAACATTCATTTGGAAAGAAGAAACCCTAAACCTAATCAACAAGCAAATTCTAGGGCAAGACAGGTAAGGGACATTACATTGGAAAAGGGCCCAAATTAGACGACCACCCTCATCTCTAATTATACACCTCACCCTTGATGCCCTTGGATTTCCTTTGGAGGCACCATCAAAATTTAATTTGGGTCTACCACTAGGGGGGTGGACCACCTTGCAGTTTGCCTCTTCTCCTTTGAGCCCTTTGGAAATTTGTAGTGAGGCGGGAATTCAAGGCTGTTCCACCTTCTCATAATTGCATCATCCCAGTTCGTACAAGTCTTCCTCGGGATCTTGACATTGGAGTTCATCAATTCGCATATGCCATTGTCAATTCTTTGAATGATCTGATTTATTGAACTTTTAGAATCATTGAATATCCTTTTGTTCCATTCCTTCCATAATTGCCAGATGAGAATCAAAGGGCTAACTACCCATAGGCTTGCCCAAAAAGCATTTTTGTGTAGTCGAGGCCAATTGTAGAAAACCTCACACATTTGCTTGCCTTGGGCAATGCCAACTAAGCTTTTCTTGTAACCAGTCCCAACATTGGGATGCAAAGGAACAATTCAGTAAAAGATGGTTTATAACTTTATTGTTTCTTTATTTTCTTTGCAAAGAGGACAACGGCTAGGTCCCAAAATACGAACTATATGTAGTTGATCTCTAGTTAAGATCTTTGTCATGCCCCCGAAATTGCAACACAAACCAAGCATCGAAATGCAAATAAATAAATAAACTAATAAATAACAATATAAATATTTAAAATATAAACAAATATAAAAATTAACAATTTAAATACTATTTTAGTCATACTATATATATATATATATATATATATATATATATATATAAGTATATTCAATTTATAATACATAAGAGCCCCAAAAAGGGGCAGCAATCAGATCAGACAGCAGTGATTAATGTTTAAAGGCTGTAATTAATATATTTGGAGGGGCAGCGAATATAGTTGAGGAGCAGCAATGTATGTGCAGTAATTAACAAATAAAAAAGAGTGCTCAGATTTGTTAAAAGAAAAGCAGCGATCAATTTGGTAAACAAAGGGATATGTCTCTTCATAAGGCATGGTAGTTTGAAGAGGTATGTTTCCTCATTAGGACATGAAGATATAAATAGTAATTGTATTTTGGGATATGAAAGGGAAGAAATATATACAGCAGCAGATCTAAAAAGAGAAATATACAGATCTCAAAAGAAAATATATGCAGACCAATGATAGATCAATAAGGGAAGTAAGTATATATATGTGTGTGTACACATGGGACATATATGTATGTGTGTGTATATATATATATATACATATATATACATATATATATATATATGTGTATATATACACATATACATATATGTATATATATATACATATACATATATGTATATATATATATGTATATGTGTATCTATATATACACATATATATATGTATATGTATATAGGTATACACACATACATATATACATATATGTATATGCATATATATGTCTACACATATATATATGTGAGAGATACACATACATATACATATATGTATATGTATATATAGACACACATATACATATATATATATACATGTATACATGTATATGTATATATACACATATGTATATGTGTATATATACATATATATATACATATGTATGTGTATGTGTATAAGTGTATGTATATGTGTATATATACACATACATATATATATATGTGTATATATATTAATATATATACATATATATATGTGTATATATACATATGTATGTATATGTGTAAATACACATATATATATGTATATATGTGTATATATACACATATATATATATACATATGTATATATACACATGTGTATATATACACATATACATATATGTATATGTATGTGTATATATATACATATACATATATGACTGTCCATATAAAGTGATTATGGGAAGAATGAAAGTAATTAGGAATATATATATATATATATATATATAATGCAATAATGATGCTTGCAACAATTATTGAGTCTTATAAGTAATTATGATTCTTTAATATAAATGTGGATAATAGATTCCAATTTGTTGATTTATACTAAGCAATCATATGGAGGAGAAGAGGAAATGCAAGGAAGGGGAGCAGATACGAGATCACTATCTAAGTAGACCACCACATGTTGAATGTCCAATGTGCCTGCTACCACTTGTGGCCAAGAGGGTGAGTGTCCACTCTTGGGCTTAGATAGGGGGATTTCCAGGCACCCTATTGCAATTTCTTTCCCAACCTCTATGATGGTTGATTGTTGGAGAAATCACAATTCATAAGAGGATGAATAAGAAGATATGAATAGGGAGGGTAGATACAAGCACCCCACTAGATAGACCACCCCATGCTAGATGTCCAACGTGCCTGCAACTTGGGGCCAAGAGGGTCAGTGTCCGCTCTTGGGCTTAGTGTGGGGTTTGCTTTGAGCCAACCTATCATTCTCCCTCATTCAAACCTATTGTGATTGAATACTAAAAATAAGTATAGATGTAACATGGCTTATCTAATGAGTTATGATGATTTTGCCTATTTGTACTTATATGTGCGATTATTAACCCTAATAGAAATAATTGGATTTATGAATTATATATACATATGCAATATTGCCTGATATGTTTGCAGGACCTAAATCAAGATTTATCTTGTTATGAGGCATTTAATTGGTAAGTTATATCTCTAGCTATATTACAATTCTCCTTTTAATGAAATTTGTGATTTTAGGGCAAGATTTAGGGTAATTCCCAAATAGGGTGTTTAGTATTTTGTCATTGATGTCAAGGTGTTTGAGCTACTTGATTGCTTGCTTGAGCTGGTTGCTTGCCTACTTCAGCTGGTTGCTTGCTTGGTTACCTGTTATGTCAGCATAGTGCCAAATCATCCTTGCCATGTCAGCGGTTGAAAAGTCTATGATCAGTTTTATAAGAGGCACAATTTCTTTACTTGAGGGCGGCTTATTCTATGGCTTTGAATTTCCTTATTTGAGGATGATTTCCTTATTGTGAGGTGGCTTCATCTTTTTGAGACGACTTATATTTTTATGAGCAAATTTATTCCTTGGTCGACTAAGTATAAGGCGACTAATATTCTTTATAGCAACAACTTGTAATTGTTCAATTCTTTTTGAATGAGGCGGCTTCAAGTTATGTGTGGGGGCTGTTTAATTTTAATTTTTCTTGGCATCGACAACTCCTTATTCTTGGGCTATTTTGATATCGTGTCTTTTTATGAGTATGTGTTGAGCGGCTTGTGTGTTGAGTGGAATCGTAGATGTAAAAAGGAGGAGAATTGTTATTTCTTAGTGGTGGCGGCTTGTGTGTTGAGTGGAATTGCATCTTATATTAGTCGAATTTAATTAGGGATTTTTTTTGGACAAATTTTATCTTTGCCAAATTTGATCCTTTCCAAACACGAAGACAAACAAAAATGTTGTGACATAGCATGTATGTAAGAAAAAATATATATAACTTCTATTGTTTTCACATTATATATATAATCCTAGTAAATATGAGCTTCAACTTTGTTTTTCGTATATAACTTCTCTTGTTCTCGTAAGGGCTTCTTGTATTTCCATGAGGCATGCTAGGTAGGCTATGACCTTAAAAAGTTACTCAACTTACCTCACCTTTGGCTTTTAAATTTTTTTAAAATGCGTTCTTTGGAAGTTTTGGGGGGTTGAGTGTATTAGATGCATTGTTTGGGTGTCTTCATATTGGTTCAAATTGAAATTGGGATGCCATCAGGTCCCTTTAGTGCTTGTATTTGCATATTATGTATAAGCACATAATTGGTGTTGCTATCTTTTAGGGTGGCATGCATGCTAAAGTTCCATGGCTCATTGGTGTAGGTGTTGTGAGATTTAGAAACATGGGTTAATAATTGAGTACAATCATAATATCCATAGGCATAAGAAAGAAGACTGATGCATTGTAGTGTTAGGTGACACCAAAAGAAGACCCACCTTGGTTCTTGATTAGACCCATATGAGTATGGGAGGGTTTTTGCAAAACTCGACAACATAGGTTTTAGCAAATTCAATACATTTGTATTTTTTAATTCTAGTGTTTATTGAGATGTTTTATGTTAGATTTATACAGTTTTGTTCAAGAGTTCAAAAGTTTTTTATGGAACTAAGCTAAAAAAAATCCGCTGCACATTTTAAAATGACAAATTTTGTTTAGGTGCAAACATCTTATTGTTGAGAGTTTCTGGATTCGATTGTGTTTGTATTTTTTGCATCAATGTTTTGGATCACACACTGTGATCCATCATTAGGATAGAAGAGAGCATAAGGAGTAGAATAAATAGTTGCAGACCAAGAATTGTATAAAAAGGAAGGAGGGGGGTAAGAGAGGTTGGCACAAGAAACAAGGTGTTGATAGAGAGAAAATAAACTTAAAATAGAAAGTGGAAAAAAGGCTATACAATAAATGCAAAATGTAATGTTGATAGAGAAAAAATAAACTTAAAATAGAAAGTGGGAAAAAGGCTATACAATAAATGTGCCAACCTCCCTTACCCCCCTCCTTCCTTTTTATACAATTCTTGGTCTGCAACTATTCATTCTACTCCTTATGCTCTCTTCTATCCTGATGATGGATCATGGAGTGTGATCTGAAACATTGATGCAAAAAATACAAACACAATCGAATCTAGAAACTCTCAGCAATAATCTTCATGGATTTTGGAAATCTATTATCACTAATGCAAACATCTTGTTTCTGAGTGCCTTGGGTACCCTTTTAGGGTTTGGTTGCATAAAACTATATTGGCTAATCCATAAGATTGAGCTTTTCATTTCAAAAAAGAAAAAAAAGATTGAGCTTTTTAGAAACCAAAAAACTAATAATAGGTATACAAATGTCCATGGGGTTGAATCTCTCATCTCCAAACCTTGGGAACATAGGTTGTTATTTAAAATTTCCTCATGGCAAAGAGGCTGGGCACCAAAATTTTCCTTGTCAATATGTTGAGGAATGGTCCACTAATGACAACTAGTATGCTAATGGATATTGATGTGGCTTATCAGGTTGTCTTATTTGTTTTAGTGTTGAGGCCATCAACATTTTGTCTTGATTAAGGTCACTAACCTTGGTTTTACAAATAATCTTGCTCTACCAAAGAAGCACTATCTATCATTCATGCCCTATTTACTATAATGTATCCTTTAAAAGAGGAGAATAAACAATCTACTTGAGCAGAAAAGAGGAGAAATTTCCCTTCTCCAAGTCACTCGGTTATTCCACTAGTGCAATGGATTTTTGCCAAAACTCATTGAATATGCATATTAAAGTATTGTCTGCATAGTATTCATATTATATTTGAGTACTTTCTGAAGTTACATCTAGTGTAACTATTGCATTTTCCTCCTTAGTGAAAAGATACCATAAAACAGTTATGGAAACCTTCGATTTAAAAAAATAAAAATCGGCTCACTAAAAAATCTTAATTTCTTTGATTTTATTTTAAAAAAAATCGGCAAAAAAAACATCTAAGAAATTTCAAAAAACTAATCAAGTTCGAACCTTGCTTTGATACCATGAAAATATAATTGATATTCATAATTGCATGTTTACAAAAGGAGACGAAAGCTCCTTATAAAGAAATTTACAAGACGATGTTTCTAAAAAGAAACAATTGTTAACTAAAGCTAACTAAAGCAGAAACTAGAAAGATGCGAAAACAACTAAAGTGTAACTAAAGTTACAAAACACTATCTAAAGCTAAGATGACCATTAATATTAGATTTAATATTTTAATACTTAGTGCAAACTATTTTGGAGAGATCCATCCATTCTTGCCTGCTTACCCATAGATGCCTCCTTATGTGGATGAACTCTTTCAAAAGGACTTTAGAACTATAAAATTAAAAATTTTGAGGGAGCTTTTTAGTTGTGGTTATGAAGGCTTTTTGAGACTCTTGCTAGTGTTAAAATTCCAATCATGATGACTAATTACCTAATGCTTTGAAAACATTGAATTAATAATACAAATCATTAAAATTCAAAATTACGGAAATGAAAGTGGAATCTATAATGTCCCCAAATTTATGGTTAAGTGACTTAATTAATTTAATTGATTAAGTTGTCCCAAAAATTAATAATATTGCTAAAGGATGCATTTAATTGATTATTTTAATTAAATAAAGTGAAATATTATAAAGTCACTTATTTGATGTTTATAAAGTGACTTGAGGAAATATTTAAAATATGACCTTATAGAGTCACTTTATTTTTGAATGGGAAAAATACAAAAGGAGAAAAGGAGAAATCATTCGATTCATTTTGGACATTATTATTTTCTTACTTTAGGTGCAGGAGCTTCTTGAGAGCTTTCATGTCTATGGGTTTCAAAACCCTAAGATACCAGTTTCGATAGTGCAACAATCTATCCTAGCTGGACCCAGTTGAGGACGTCATATAGGCTTCCTACCTGAGCTTCATTGAAGTTTATGAATTATTTGAGATGCATTAACAGGTGGAAATCAATCGATCCTATAATGAGAAGAATAAGGGTTTGTATTTGAGTTGATTTCATTGAAGGGCTTTGCAGTGATAGGCGCCCAGATTGAGAATAGAAGGAGGCGACTGGTCTTAGAGTTGTTCAGATGGTGTACAAGACATTTCAAGATTAGGAGGCAACTCACCTAAGTCGAGTTGTTGTGTTCAAAGCTGGAAGAATCTCTTCTTCCAAAATGTGGGTTCTATTGCAAGAAATACCTTGGAGCGGTTCAGATATTGATATCAGATTAAGGCATGGACTTGTTTGGAGGCTTTTGAAGCAGATTCTAACACTTAGAGATTGTTTGGGTGGTTGCATTAATCCCAGGAGTTGTCATGTTGCATTCTTGTCCCAGGTGCACCAATATCACACAGTAGATTCGAATCTCATTCACGTGAAGGGTTGAAGCAGTCAAGAGGTCACTGTGTGAGACACATTTTCCTAACAAGGCTAGGCGCTGCATTCTTGAAGAGTTTCGTGGCATCTAGGAGGTTCCTTAAGCACTCATATATTGGTTGTGTGAGTCATCTCTGCATAAAATCAACTTTCAATGTAGAAACCCTAGGTTTCCCTCTAACACTGCTCTGATTGATATTTTTAGTTTTCTGACGTTTTTCTGAAGTTTTGTGGTTTTTTTGTAATTTTGGATTTTTCAATGCATTTATGAACAGTACGGCTTTGACAGAAATTTATAATAAATTCAATAGAAATTCTAAATCTGCAATTTACTCAAGGAATACAATAAGAACTAAAGGCGTTTCCTTTATTCATCAAATGATCTTCATATACAAATGATCTGACAACATGCAAGACAAATAATGAATTTTTATTATGAAAAGAACCTGATTTGCTGGTACGGCTGAAGGTACAAATCAGTACGGCAGAAATAAATATGGTCTCTTTCCCTCCTTCTGGCATGCACAAATGGATCAAATGGTATTGGCGCCCACTTTGAAGCAAACTGGAGATCTCAAATGAAGGCGTTTATTTTAATTTGAAGAGTACGGCCCAGGGACAATGGTACGGCCCTGTCAGAAGTACGGCCTGGCAGAAACAGTCTTTTAATTTGTACGGCCTCCTCAAAGTTGATGTCTAAGACTCTGAATATGGTGCGCCCCAGCCAATGACTGATCTCTGGAAACAAATACTGAAGGAAACCTCTGACTAATAGTAAACTCTGAAGCTCTGTAGTTTTCTCTGAGTAAGAAAACCTCTGTGGCAATAAATCAAGTGGTATTCCACACTCTCTGAATTGCTTTCCGTTGGAGATGGCTCGTTCCCCAAGGCAAACGAACATGAAACCCTAAGTCTCAGGCTCAGACCAAAATTGATCAGTTTTCAAAACTCAATAATCACATAATGGGCTCAATTCCCAAGGCAAACCCTCAAATACACTGAAAAGTGCGATTCCCTTGAAAATAGGGTTTTAATGAAATATTCGTATTTTAATATTTTCACTTCTCCATAGTTCTCCACTGAATATTTAATTATTAATTAAAATATCAAACTGGCCCCTTTCTTCATGATGGCGCACCCCTCAAGGAATTCACTTAAGTTATAATATTAAATTATAACTTTATATTATAAACGTTAATTAATTAATATTTAATCAATACGATCAAATATTAATATCTCCCTTGTTTCTAACCCGATTACTAATCCGTCTGATGCTGACAGACTCTGGAGTAGATAGATGCGCCCTGACCAGCTGCTAAAAATAGCGGTGGTCCCCACCGCGACACAACAAAATAGCAATTACGCAAATATCCTCCGTCCGGGCAGGCAAATGCATGGGCCAGCTCAAAGTGACCCCTTTCCGGTCAGCCGGCCTCTGAGGGTCTAGGTATGATGGGGTAAAATAACATTAGAGGAGATGTCGAGAAGGGGACATAACCCGATCAGCCCCTCACGAAATTGCTTGTCCTCCAAAACCCAATCTCAATCTTGGGATCTTTAGCGAGAATCTCATAAGCTCTCCCCATGTAGCATCCTCCAGAAACGGCAAATCTCCATTCACTTGTGATGGTCATAAGGCTGTAGCGTATATCTCCTATACTCCAGGATGGACTCAGGTACTAGAATCAACTTACCCTCATCATCTAAGGGTGGTAACACTGCAGATGGTACAACGCGATGACCCAACGCCTTCTTGAGGCGTGACACATGAAATACATTGTGTACCCTGCTCTCTGCTGGAAGCTCCAGCTCGTAAGCCACCTCGCCAACTCTCCTCAGGATCCTGAAAGGACCGTAATAGCGCGGCTTAAGCTTCTCCGACCCACTCTTCCTAAGAGTGGACTGACGGTAGGGCTGAAGCATGAGGTAAACCATATCACCAACCTCGAAATGCCTCCAGTGCTCGCCGATCGCATATTTAATACGCTGATTACATTGCCTTTGCAATATTCTCGCCGAGAGCCCTCATAGTCGACTCTCCACGCAGCCAACCTCACGCACTTTCGGCACTCACGGCCGAGCAGCCAGCGAGATCAAAGGAAGCTTCGGTAGCCTCATACCCATATAAGCCATGAAGAGGGTGACATCTGAATGGTCATATGGAACGTCGAATTGTAGCAATACTCACACAAATGTATCCATTTGACCCCCGCCTTCTGCTGCCCTGCTATGTAGTTCCTGAGATATCCCTCCACCCACTTATTAACTATCTCTGTCTGCCCATCTGTCTGTGGATGGTAACTGGTGCTCGGCGTAAGCTCGGTCCCGCAAAGCCTGAAGACCTCCTGCCAGAAGTTACTCAGGAACCGGCTATCTCTATCACTGAAGATGCTCCGAGGCAACCCATGAAGTCTGAATATCTCTCGAAAGAACACCTCTCATACACAGTAGCAGGCTGTGTGATGCGTGTTGTCCCGGAAAGAAGTGGGCATGCCCATTAAACCCGATCCACAATAGCATTATATGCAATCAAGCCCACGGGCTTTGACGGCAGAGTGATAAAATCCGAAGCGGAGGGCATTCCCACTTCCTGTCGGTCCGGAGAAGTGGTAAACACGGGGTGAGTATTCTCCTGCTTGTTCTGCTGACAAACAGGGCACTCACGCACATACTGAAGAACATCTCTCTTGAGACCTTTCCCCGTGAACCTCTCCCGTATCTGCCTGTAAGTCTTGAAGTAACCGGGATGTCCTGCTGTGGGAATATCATGAAAGGCCCTCATAACCATGTTCTTCACCTCAGAACCGGGAATCAAAAATATCCTGTGCTTGTAAATGGTCAAATCATTTACAAGTGTGTACCTGGTATCTACTGCTGATCCCTCGACAATGCTGGAGGCCCAACTGTCCTTGGCATACTCTGCCACTATCAAATGCCTCCAATCCTCTGCAATCTGAACCATAGTGCCTAAATACGGTCTCCGTGATAATGCATCTGCCACTACGTTCTGAGTACCTTTGATATATGAAATATCAAAGTCATAAGCCTGCAGCTTGCTGACCCACTTCTGCTGTCTGTCGTTGAGATCTCGCTGCCCTAAAAAGTGTCTAAGACTGTTGTGATCGGTCTTGATGCAAAACTTGCTGCCAACAAGATATTGCCTGAATTTAGCTAAGGCATGCATAATCGCGAGCATCTCTTTGTCGTATATGCTATACAACCTCTCGGGTCCTCTGAGCTTGCGGCTCTCATAAACTATCGGGTGCTTGTCCTGCATAAGCACCGCACCAATGCCCTCACCTGATGCATCACACTGAAGCTCAAACGGCTTCGTAAAGTCCGGTGCTGAAAGCAGGGCAAAGTGGTCATCAACTCCTTGAACTTCTCAAAACATCACATTAGCCGGAGTCCAAACCAAAGCCCCTTCTTCATCAAATCGTACGGACTTGCGTAAAGGTGACCAACCATTCAGAATCTCGCGATAGAATCCACACAAACCGAGAAACCCTCTCAAGCGTGGGGTGTGGGTGTGGGCCAATCAACAATGGCGGATCTTCTGGGGATCCATCTGGCACTCCATCCCTTGGCGATAATATATGACCCGGGTATAACAAGTGGGTCATCCCCAAATCGCACTTGGATTCCTTGGCGTACAAGGACTCCCTCTCCAAGATGCTCAATACAGTCTCCGAATGAGCCAGGTGCTCCTGCCAAGTCCGACTGTATATCAGAATGTCATCGAAGAAAACCAACACAAACCTCCTCAGCAAAGAATGAAATACCCTGTTCATAGTAGACTGAAAGGTAGCTGGCGCGTTAGTGAGCCCAAATGGCATCACTACGAACTCGGAGTGCCCACAATGACATCGGTACATCTTCTCATGTCGCTCCGCGGTTCTAATGCATTGACAGCGGTAGTAAATCCGTCGCCGTGAAATAACATGCCCCATGAAGCTCATCAATCAACTCATCTATCCTCGGTATCGGGTATCTGTTTTTGATTGTCCTCTTGTTCAGGACCCTGTAATCAATGCACATGCGCAACGTTCCATCCTTCTTCTTCACCAATACAACAGAAGAAGCGAACGACGACTTACTAGGTCTAATGTGACCCATAGCCAGTAACTCCTTTATGGTCTTCTCGATCTCATCCTTCAATCTTTTCGGATGTCTGTAAGGAGTTATCATGATGGGTTTTGCACCCTCTTCGAGCTCAATAATGTGCTCGATCCCTCTATCTGGAGGTCTACCTGGCGGAATATCACTGAACACCTTATCATGCTTGACTCTGATCTTTTGAATGTCCGGATGATACTCTGTCTTCTGCTGTCCCTCCTGTAAAGGTGCTAAATGACACTCGGCAGCCCACTCTACCATGTCATGACGCATGAGCCGCTCCATTCGGCGAAAGGAAATTGTTTTAAGGTCGCTGTCCCGTATTGCCTTAAGAATGTGAGTCTTCCCGTCGACCTCAAAACGTATCTCCATATCCTTGAGACGAAGTGTGACCTCCTCCAATGAGTGCAACCACTTCATTCCCAATACTAAGTCGATGTCTCCCATATTGACAACATAATAATCTGCCTTGAACTCATAGTTGTTCAAGCGTAATGGAAGATCTCTAATCATGCGTTCGCATCTCAAAGTGTACCCATCTGCCACTTTGACTCTGATGCCCTCAAACTCCTCTGTGATAAGCCCTCGTTTCTCAGCGAACCTAGCATCAATAAAATTATGCGTAGCTCCTGTATCCAATAGGGTAATGACCCTCTGACCTGCTAATACACCACGGAGCCGGAAAGAACCCTCCTGCTGAATGCTAGACAATCTGCCCTCCTGTATCTGAAGCTCGGGCTCTACCTCCACTCTATGCTCTGGAGTCTCTGTCTCTGACTCATCTGAATGCTCTGGCTGCTCTGAATTTTCTGATTCTGAGTCTTCATAGTATGCCCACATAACACGATTCGCCTTGCCCTTAGGTCTTAGAGGGCAATCGTGATTGGCATCATACGGTCCCTTGCAGTAAAAGCATAACTTTTTCCTGCGAAGGTCATTCGGGGCCTCACGATCCAAGGGTGGGAAGGCTGATTTACCCTTCGAATCGTTTCTATAATCTGATTTGTTTTTGTTATAATCAGATTTGTCATTGTTTTTATTAAACCCTTTGTTGTCTCGGAACGATGAAGAACCTCTGGAGTTAAATTTATTTGCCGGGGCTGCAAACTCCATGTTACGTGCCTTCCTCATCGCCTCCTGTAATGATGGAGGGTCAAAGGCTTTTATCCAGCCTTTAAGTGGTTCTGACAAACCCTCCATAAAGAGAACTACCAACCGCCTCTCAGATATGCTCGGAACCATGACGGAAAGTCTCTGAAAGTCGTTGATGTATGTCTCGAGATTGCCACTCTGCCTCAACTGTGCCAAATCTCTGAAGTAAGTCTCCGGATCCTTCCTATCAAATCTCTCAACCAGCCTGTCTACGAACTCCTGATATGAAGTGATCCTATCATGATGTAGCGTCACCATACCGTGATGCCACCAGTCATAAGCTACTCCCTCGAGGTGCAGTGTAGCGTAACGGATAGCGTCTCTCTCAGCCATCGGACGCAAGGTAAGGAATGTATCAAGCTTGCTAATCCAAGCTTGGGCTGTCATCTTCCCACTGCCATCAAACATTATCAGATTCAACCTGTTCGTTGCATGTTTGGGGTCATTATTCTGCTGTCGGGGTCTCCAATCCTGACGAGCCCTATTGTGTTCACGCCTCTGTGTGATAAAACGGTCAAAAGTGATCCGTTCTCTGACTGCAGGAGGTATCAACTCCCACTCCTCGTTTGCTGCCATAAGGTTATCAGCAAACCGTCATCGATCCTCCTCACGGCATAGCCTCCTTGAATCTGTCTGCGTGAGCGTGACCTTGTAGGCCTATCGGTACATCGAAGTGACAGCATCCTAGGTGCTCTCTCGTGACCCGGCATCCTCCTGTCATGTCGATCGCGATGTGGTGTGGTCTCCTGAAGTCCCTAACCTGCGATTACTTTGTGCTACTGGCGTAATACATCGTCGGTCGGCGTTGTCTGCCGCGAAGATCCACGAGTGTAAGTAAGACCTCGGCATCATCGATCACCGGTTGTTATGAGGGACATCGTAGAGGTATATCTGTTCTCTCAGCCCTATCATTCCTATCAGCCATGATTTCCGGCTGCCTGCTCAAACTGCGTTGCCTTTCAAGCAAGGCACGTCTGCGAGTGTAGTACCTGTATGTATCAATTTCCTCTGGTTGCATGTGATGGCCAAACCCTAGGATGGCAGAATCAAGCTCTGATACCACTGTAGAAACCCCTGTTTCCCCCTGACACTGCTTCTGATAGATTTTTAATGTTTTTCTGACGTTTTAGGGTTTTTGCATTTTTTTGTGTTTTTGATGCAATTTTGAAAAGGGTACGATTTTGATAATAAATGGCAATAAATTTAAATAAAATCTAAAAGCTCTGGAAATGCAACAATATCAATGCCATTCTCCTTTATTCGACTTTTCAATTGATTACAATAATACCCAGAAGCATGCAATGTATAAAATGAAGAATTTTCAAGATTCAAAAACCTGGTATTTTGCTGGTACAGAAGTACAGATTTGTACGGCCCAATGAATGAATGCTCCTCTCCTGCGAAATGATGATCTCTGAAGACTCCCAGTAAGTTGGCGCCTCCAAGGAAGGTATTCTGGAACCAGTGCAATAGGCGTTTCACCCAGAAGGATGAAAACACGTGTTAAGAAGAGAAGTACGGCCTGCTGTGCAAGTACGGCCTGTCAGACCAGCAATCAATTTGTACGGCCTTCACAAATTTCAATGTATAAACCTCTGTAAATGGTGCGCCCAAGGCAACAGATAATAACTGGATGCAATAACTAATGAATCTCTGACAAATAACAATCACTGAAAGCTCTGTAGTTTCCTCTGAATAAGAAAACCTCTGTAGGCAATAAATCGAGTGATATTGCACACTCTCTGAACTGCTTTCCGCTGGAGATGGCTCGTTCTCCAAGGAATCGAACGTGAAACCCTAAGTCTCAGGCTCAGACCAAAAATTGATCAATATCAAAACTCAATAATCTCATAATGGCACAAATCCCAATGCAAAACCCTCTTAAGGCTGAAAAGTGCGATTTCCTTAAGAATAGGGTTTTCATTAAAATATTCATATTTTAATCTTTTTAACTCTCCATAGTTCTCAGCTGAATATTTTAATTTAAATCAAATGTGAAACTGGCCCCTTCTGATGATGGGCGCACCCCTCAAGGCAATCACTTAAGTTATAATTTAAAATTATAACTTTATAATATAAACATTAAATAATTAATATTTAATCAATATAATTAAATATTAATATTTCTCCGTCACTTAATCCGTTTCACGATTTCCGATGCGATCTTTGGCCGAGCCTACGGGGGATTCTGATGCGCCCACTGATAAGCTGCTAAAAATAGCGGTGGTCCCACCTTTACTTTTATAAAAGGCTGCTAAAAATATGGTCGCAAATGACCTCAGATCGAGCGAGCGAAGACAATCAATCCTATTTGTTGAAGGTAGGCCAAGCTCGAGATGACCCCTATCCGGTCCATGTCCCGACCTCTGAGAATTAGAGTATGATGAGGCCAATCCTGTCGTCGAGAGATGTCGAGAAGGGACATGACACTTTATAATAAAGAGTTAATATTTGATAAAGTGAATAATTATTATTCACTTAAGGAGACGCCATTTAATTATTTATTATTTCTCCTAAGTTTAAAAAGGGCGAATTTAATCATTCATTAAATGATTATTAAAAGATGCTGTTGGGTCGAATTTTCTCAAGGAAGTATATATTGGCAGAAAAGACAAAATCGAACCATTATGTTATGTTATTCAACTTTTGTCATATTTGCTCTGAGCATTGGAGTTTGCAAACCCTAGGGTTTCTGGCAGACGAAGCGTTTCTGGAGAACGATACATCTTCAGGAATTTGGCAGACTGAGACTATGAAATACCAGTTTAAGCTTGCATCTTGGTGACTTCACTCAGGAGTTACAGTTGATCTTATTGCATCGATTTCAGAAGAAGATTTAGAGAATATCCTCAGTCAGTAAAGGCGACTTTATCAGAGATCTTTTATCAGAGTTTTGGCGCATCTTTCAAGGAGCCGTACTTCATTTATTCTTGCTACTGCAGGCCGTACAGAACTGTACTTTCCAGGCCGTACTCTCTTTCTTCAGGAGGAACGCATTCATCATTCATTCTTGGCCAGAGGGTCCCAGTGCGCTTTGTATTTCTGGAGATTTTTCTTGCCTGTGATTGGAGATCAAAGTTGATATACCATTTTCCTCATTCATTTAATGCTGCTACAGCCGCCACCAGGTTCCTCAATAAAAATTATTGTATTTCATTCTTTGTTCAGATTTTGTCATTGTTAAGCTCAGGAAAATTGAAATAAAAGATACGCCTCTATATTCTGAACATTTCCTACGCATTTTCATGAACATATGATATTTTATGAATTTTCTAGCATTTATTAGAGAAATCGCAGCTTCTCTTGTTTTATTGCAAAAACCTCAAAACACAAAAAAATACAAAATACACAAAACTATCAAAACTCAGCATTTTAGTAGAGTATCGGGGTTGAGAACCACAGGGTTCTTACACTTTGCCTCGAGAAGATACACCCACATTTTCCTACTAAAATCATCAAAAAAACAAGAGGAAATACCTGGCACTAGTGACTGATGTAGTATTCATTGGTCCACAAACATCTACATGAACCAGTTGTAGAACCTTTGGATGCTCTCCAAGACTTTCAATCTGAAAATGGAGTACGATGCTGCTTCCCTTCTTGCTGAGAGAGGTAGGCAATGTTGAGATGCCCATACCACTGATGCCAAAGAATGCTGATAGATGAATTCCCTATTAAAATAATATTTATATTATTTATTTAATGGTCAATTATGTATTATATTGTAATCTTCTATATAAGATCGTTTCTTCCCCGATCTTCTTGAGTTCTTTTTTAGAAACTTGCTAATTTAATATCTTTGTAATTTCTTTATATTGAGGCATTTTGCTTCTTATGCAAATAAATTGAATATTTTACCAAATCTTTCGATTACATGGTATCAAAGTGGGAGACTTTGGGCTCTATTTTTTTCGTTTGAAGGAGAAAATTTAGATGGAGTTTTCTAAATAAGAATCGGCGTCTTGTTTAAGAGAAAAAAAAAAATCGTGATTTTAGCTTGTGAGGAATTAAGCGGTCGTGTTTCTTCAAAATCCGACCTTACAGAATCCTTTTAGGTAAGTGATTTTTTTTTGCTCTTAACACACAATTTAAAACCCTTTCCTGGGCATTTCTCTCTGCTTGCGATCTTCTAAATCTCTCAATTCGTGTCTTTTGGATTGGTCGTCTTTTTTTGAGTGTTTTTTTAAACGCATTTTTCTACAAATAAAATAAAATTGCGACCTCTGTATTTTTTTGGGCACAATTTTTTGAAGTGATTTTGACACGCCTGCAAGACGTTTTTAACCCTTCTTCTAGCGTTTTGCAACCGCGTCTTTCTGCTTCCTCGGCTTAGCGTTTTTTGCTTTCGTGGCTCTATAGGCGTGATTTGTGTATTTGGAGCGACTTTACATTTTAAGGTGTAGGCCTTTAGAAGAATATTCAAAGCGAATTCTTTGAAGAATATCCTTCCAGTTTGTGAAGGGTTTTTATCTTAGAGTTGATTTTTTTGAACTAGGGTTTTGGAATAAATCCTACGCTGTTTCAATAGAGTTTTTTTGATCCACCAGATTCTTCGGGTTTTCGAATAGATTTTTTTGGGTGGGTTGTAATGTCCCCTTATCAAACCTGATCTTTCCAGTGACCGTTGGCCTATTCCGGAGACCCGTAGGCTAGTCGGAAGGTAAAATTAGGGTTTCCTATTTTGAAGGATGTTCTTGCTCGGAGTTGGTTGATTCAATGGCGGATTCTTTCTGGGTTTTCAGAGAGCTTCGCAATGATATGTTTCTCTTGGCATTCTGAGCACTTTCTGGAATTTACTATTTTTAGTAAATTCTATTTCTGGTAGTGGCATGTTCGGTCTCGGCACAGTTGACTTTCCTCTTCAGTTGACTCAATGGGTTTATTCAGTTTCTGGCCTCAGGATGCAGTTTCGGAGAGATAAGTCATTTCACTTTAACATTATATTTTAATGTTAAATCACCCCTTGGCCTAGTCTCTTAATGATGTTTTAAAAAGGTGGTCATTAAGGGTGGCGCCATCATTAAGTTAATTTTATATTCATCAAGGTTGAAATTAATGCCTTAAGTTTGGACGCATTTATTAATGTGTTGAATTTATTTAAAAAGTCAAGATTGAGCTTTGAAGAAAGGGATGCCATCTTTTGAAGAGATTAGGGGTTTGACTTTGAAGTGAAGATTAGGGTTTCAAGAAGGTCAACAGGAAATTATAAAAGGAAGCCTTTGATCCTCAATTCAGCATCTTTTGTCTACAATATTGTTACTCTATCGGAATGGTATTGGA
>VDFB02068820.1:0-27749 GCA_007258455.2 Sequoia sempervirens
TTGCTTTCTTCTTAGGAGGTTCCTGATAGATGTTGTCAAGGTCATCAAAATCCACTTGATATGAAGGTCTTCTTCTCTCCCTTCCCAAGGAGCTCTCAAGCCAAGACATGGTAGTATCTTTACTAACTTCCTTGGGAGGTACAATTGCAATTTCTTCATCTTCTTCAATATCTAGGTCGATGTGAATCGGTGAAGACCCTGTCAAAGGTATAGAAACATGTGTTAAAGGCGGCTCCTCTACTTCTTTTTGAGATACGGGCCCGTCAAGAAGAGCTTCTCTACAACTGTGGGTTGCTCCTATATGACTATGCTGAGAAGTCTAACCTTCTTCTTACATTTTTATTTGATCTGCTACCCTTCACGCCTTCTTGAGACTGACTTATGCCTTTCCCTTTCGACTGTGCTTTGGAAGAAGAGGGAAGTGTCCTTGGCGGCTCTACTACTGGAATGGAGTTTTTCCTCTTAAGGATTAGGAAAACTTTGTTGTGCTCGAGGACTTGCCTTGTCCTGTCTTCAAATGAGAGGGACTCTTTATTAGCCCAATTGACTTGAGGAAGGGGCTGATCTTCAATTCGCTTCTGAGCATACATCGGGAGAAGCACATCCTCATCATCATCTGATAACCCTTCAATGTTTTTTGATAAGCAGCCTTTCATCTGGTGAAGAGTGAGCCTGTTGTAACTACACCTCCGCACCTCGAACTCATCTATGCAATTGGCCCAAAAGTCTTCGAGAGTAGGTAAGTGAGCATAATTTTTCTCAAGTCGGCCAGAGTAGATGCCATGAGGGTCATAAGATCTTCTCTCGCTGTAAGGCTTGAGACCAAGTTTATCTAACTCATCCCCCATGGTCTTAGCATCTGCTGCTGATCTGCACGTATAAATCCCAAGCCCAAGTGGAAAATTAAGGGCGGGTTTCTTTTTGTTCCTCAAGACTATGTGGACCTCACGTGTCTGCCTTAAGAACTCCATGAAGACGACCTCATCTAACGGGTACCTTGGTAGCATGAGTGGAGCGCCTAAAAATCCATAGACTCTGAGATAGGTGAAAGTAGGAAATTGTATAAACCAGTCTGCCCACTCCGCTATCGCTGCCCTGGCAGTGGATGAGATACAAACGTGCAATTCATTGTCTAGGTCTCGCACTGTGTGAATCAGGAAAGCCTCATTCACCCTCTTATAATGATGCAATGACTGTGAATTCCAACTAAGGGTAATAGTTGTAGATATGCTATATGTTCAGAGATCCTTCGATGTTCAACCGTCTGAATTGACCCTGGAAGGCCACTAGGTAGACTAGGTAGGAAACCATATGGAACTCGTGAATCTGGAAGTATTCTGTTATCTGCCGATGGAGGTTGTCACTGATCAAGGTGGCCCAATCATAGACTCAGTCTTCTTCATGATGTGGGGTATGGCGTAGAACATCCAAGGTTAAAACTTGGTAGCATCTTCTTGTCCAGTTACCCTGTTGAGCAAGGTGATTATGATGGCAATCTCATCTTTGAACTCCCCTCGCCCGACATTCTTAGGAAAAGTCTTATGTTTTTCCTTCATCCACCTCTATGCAATCTTCTTACTATACTTGTCTTTGTGCATTTCCCACATCCTTTCACATTTTCCCTTTGAGATAGTGACACTTTCAGGCCAAGGAGGAATGGAAAAGCATTTCTCGATCACATCAGGTTTCAAACTGCAGATCAATCTGCCATCAACTGACTGGATCTCCCATGTCACCAGATTGTAATGCTTGATGCAAGCGATTACGAACTTGAGACTCTGAACTGATATAGGAATAGACGCTGCTGCGAGGAGTCCAGGGTGTCCCAAGTTTCTGATTGTAAGTGTTGCCTGTGCTCTCCAAAGCATGTAAATCAAACACCGGCTTGATGTGATGCAAGTCTGTCTCAGCTGTTTTGATGTAATCATGATAGAGAGCTGATTCGGTCTTGAAAACATTGGGAGTGTACTCCATTCTGAAAACCTTGAAGAATGACTATAAACTCGCCTAGGTTCAGACAAATTTTGAACAACTTACTATTTTTAGAATGTTGGTTTTTCTTTCTCAAACAGACAATTTTTTGAAAAAAAATTTCAAAATATGGGTTTTGCTCAGAATTTCGTTGCAAGACAACCCAAATCGTCCGTTTTTGAAAATTTTGAATTTTGACTGAAAAACAGCAAACCCTAATTTCTTCAATTTTTCACTGAAAAAGTTGGCACCTGGGTTTTGTTCAGAATATAATTAGAAATGGACCCAGTTGATTAGATTTGAAAAACATTGATGGCTGATGGAAAAAGCAGCCAACCCTAGGATTTGAAATTTTCTTGAAAAAAGCTAAGATTTGGGTTTTCTTCAAAAGACTATTTCAAGAGGACCCAAAAAATTTGAAAATACTGAGGATTTCACTGACATGCAAATAAAAAGCAGCTGCTGCAACTTGATGAATTTCTCCAAAAATTCCTCAGAAGAATGAGTTGAGCAGACCCAGAAGGCTGAAAATTTAAATCTTTGATCTTCTCCTTTAAAAAATTGATGTTCTGAATAAAAAAGCACAAAAAAGCAAGGTCTTATGTTGCTGGTCTGAAAATTATTTTTGAAAATCAGCAACTCTGAGCTTTTGAATCTTGAAATATCACTTCAAATTTGCTGCTCCACTTTCTCCTTGGGATACCCCTTTCAAGAATGATGAAATTTGCATGAAAGAGAGGTGTTAAATAGACTTAGGGTTTGAAATAGGTTTGCTTTCTTTTGCTTTAATCCTCAAAACCCTAAAATCAGCCTGTTCAATGAACTTAGACATTCTCTTCATCTTGCAATTTTGAAACTTCTAAAAATTTGGCTAAGGCATGACAAGTTGGGCGCCCTTCTTGGCTTGGGGCACCAACTTCTCCCAGAGTTAGTTATTTTTTGGAAATTTTCAACTTTTCACAATTTTGAAGCCCTTCTTTGACCTTGATCTTTGGCTTTCAGATTGATCCGATGAGCGAGCTAGATGATTCATCGCATAGCTTGACTGATTCTAAGGAGATCACCCTAGAGGCACTTTTGGCTAAAAACTTCATTTAAATTCATGGGAGCCTATCTCCTCCAGGAGCGCCCATTTGCTCCAAACTTATAAACTTTCATCTGATTTTCATGATTTTCACTTCATCTTCTAGTTGAAAACTCTCTGTTTGACCTCGAATTCCGGGTGACTGGATGATCCGTTGAATGAGTTGTCAGATTCACTACAGAGCTGGGTAGATTCTGAACAACTTTTCTTGGAAGCTCAAACCCTAATTCCATCGTTTGATGCACTAAAAAGATGGGCGCCTATCTCCTCCTGGGGCGCCCATGTCAAGCAGACTTTGTCAAATTTTCACAGTTTTCACCTTCTTTCCTCGTTCATCATGCATGCTCATCACCTCACCTTTTGCCCAGTGCTTGAGTGTTGAATCTGACGCCTGACAGCTTACTGACCTCCATTGATGACTTCGGAGCTCCTCATATGCTTTTGAAAAAGTAGAATAGACCCACTAGGGCAAAACTGATCTTTTTGAGATTCTGACTGCACCAGCCTGATATGGAAGTATTTTGAGCCAATCAAAATCAGTTTGGACCCTAGTGGACAAACTTTCTAATTTTAGAAAATTTTGCCAATATCCGTTTCGAAAGAAACCCAGAAAAACTACTATTTTTAGAAAATTTCTAAAAATAGTAGTGTTCCTAAAAAGTATGGATGAAAAACTGAGATCTGGGTTTTGTTGATTAGGTCGCTTTGAGCAGACCCAGATCGTTAGATTTTGGAAATTTTACATTTTAACCCCTCATGCAAGACATACAAACCCCAATTTTGACCTTTTTGACAAATTTAACAAGACTTTTACTCATTTCTTCAAAATGTATAAGTGTAACAAAAATTTTAATTTTGGGGTACAACAATTATTATTATGATATTTACAAATAATATTTATTATTTTATTTTGTATTATAATTATAATATTACCTATGATAATTATAATTATAATAATAATATTTCGATTGCCATTATATTTATATTTTTTAATATTTATTTCATTTAGTTATTTGTATTTCAATACTAAAATATGATAGTGTTAAATTGCTAATATGTATTTTGTTATTTATTTGCATTTCAATGTATTGCAATGTGTTACAATTTTGGGGATATGACAAGATGCCCATAGTTGAAGCTCACACAGTAGTTGAGCATCCTTGAGAGTGATTTTAAGGGGATTTGAAGTACAGATTTGAGGAATTTCAGGTCTCCAGAGTTTTTTTTCCTTTTTTCCAAGCATATAAATTAGTTCTTAATAGATTTGTAAACATTATTTAAAATTTTACTTGCAATGTATTCAATTTATGAAAATTTTATTGTTGATTTATACTGGTTTTTGAATGAAAGTATTAGGAAATTATGTTAGTGTTCACATGGGTTAGAATAATAATGTGTGTGAGTTGTTACTACAACTCATGCAATTATTATGGGTATTAGATTTGTTATAGTTTGGTTTATTTACTTATGAGTTGTTAGAACAATTCGTCTATGTAAAGGGAGTTGTTATAGGAGGTATAACAACTCTCCTATAATACAGGATATGAAAAATCCTATATATATATATATATATATATGTTTGTAATTCGTATTATGAAGGGAGTGAGAGAAAATACAATTAATTTTATGTGTTACATATGCTCCAAAATTCTCCCCCGTATTAGAATTCTTAATATGGTATCAGAGCATCCACATCTTTGTGCCTGTGAAGAAAAGAAGCGAGCAGTTTTGTGATTGCTGTTGATGACAGAGGGGATATTACAAAGTTTCAATCACCATATTTGATTGTTGTAGACTGTCACGCCATTTTTCCAAGTGTGGAAGATATCAGATGCAACACGGGAAACATGAAGCGCCATTCTACTTACTGATGGAGATGGATTTGATTGAACAGGTGGCATGAAAATTTTGTTTAGAAGAATATCATTTAAATCCACTTGAATTCAATGAATGTTGCTGCTAAAGATTAATTTTTATTTCGCTGGAAAACTTGACTTTTTTTAACAGTCTAATGCAGTCATAGAAAAGCTGCAATAACTTTCTTGTTTCTTAATGAAATTTTAAAATTCAAAATGTTTCGGAAAGAAGACGAAGAGTAGAATAGAACCCAGAAATTGTTCGAAAATATTATTAGTATTTTATGAGCAGTTTGCTGCAGAAAAAGGAGAAGAAAAATAGTGGCGTGATTACCAGTTTTCCTTCCTCTCTTCTTAAATGCCTTTCACTTATTTGGGATCTCTGGTGAGAGCAATCCACACTCAAAAATCTACATTTTACATGGTTGTTTCTTGTTCAACATTAGAGTTATTCCCTGCAAGATAAAGTTTGACCATATTTTGCATTTTGCAAGTGGTAGATTGTTATTGTCTAGCAATTGTCTAATACTTCAAAAAATGTCTTATTAGTTCTTAAAGAGATATTTTATGTCATAGTGAAAAATCTTATAAAAATATTGTATGTAGTCAAAGTTTGTCAAAATTTAAAAAGTGTCCAAAAAAAATTATAAAAAAAATAAAAATTGTCACAATTGCAAATGTGACGTCCATCTTGAGGGGGGGCACTCTAAAATTGAGTTTCAAAGCCAAATTTGCTAAGTAGCAAACCAACTGGAAGATGGAGGCACAGGAGGTTGGAGGACATTCAATGACCTCTCGTCAGTCACTAGCAATGGGGTTGCAAAATTGTTTTAGTGACAAAACTACTTGCACCAAATCGGCTAAAGTCAGGGGTAACTTCGAGTGGCATGGCAGTTTCCTATCCTGTTAGAGATTGAGTGGCAACAATCAACAACAATGGCTAGAATTGAGAACATTGTAAACATTCCCTATTAAGTTTGAAAGGAGGAGAATAGAGATATTTTTGATGTTGTAAACAATTGTATAGGAGAGCAGATGGCTATAGACTATAGAGATCCTCTAACTACTAAACTTCGTGGAAGTGTCGTCGATCAGTGATAAGTTCACTGGAAGTGAAAGCGGGATAAGTTCTCGTATGTAGGTGATCATGTGCAGCAAGATCCAGATAGCAATATGCAGTCCTAAGAGTATGCGTAGGCATATGATTTTGTTTTCAATTCATGTGATGTACTTTCTCCCCATGTTCACACTAAGGGGGGGTGTTAGGAAATTATGTTAGTGTCCACATAGGTTAGAACATAGTTCGCAGACTCGCCGCAGACTCAGCAATCTGTTGGTGAGCCGAGTCGACTCACCACAGACTCGGGAGTCAAGTCTAGGAGAGTCCTGGGTCGGGACTCCTGAGTCCAACCTCAGGACTCGGCCCAAACTCGGGAGTTCCGACCCAGGACTCTCCTGCACGGCTGGGAGTAAAAAAGGGTTAAAAACCCATGTTTTTTTTAACTTTTTCTTTCATTTAAACACTCAAGGTTGTGAAATATAGGTCTACAAATTGATTTGGGGTTGAAAGAAGCCAGGAGGACGAGCTAAGAAGATCAAAATAGAGTCAGGTAAGTGATTTAACAATTCTTTTTTTTTTGTTTTCTTGAATTCAAAATCAAAAAAATCAAGAAAAATAAGGGGAAATGCTACCAAATTTTTTTCTATTTCCCTTAATAGCCTAATTCCTAATATTTCTAGCTTGGTTTTGCATTCATTTTTTTTGCAAATGTTTGAATCACATTTATTTGCTGATTTTTTACCAAACCCTTGCTGATTTTTTTTTTTCATGTTGAACTTGAAACAGCAATGTCGTCTTCAAACCCAAAGGGAACGAGAAAAGACCTTGCATGGAAGTATGGAATACCAGGAAATAAAAAAGGTGAAGTGACATGTACCAAATGTCAGAAATGGATGACAGGAGGAGTAAACAGATTAAAATACCACCTTGCAAGAATACCTAGGCAAAATGTGGAGAGATGCACTAAGACTACTCCTAAGATTATTAGAGAGATGAAGGCCCTTCTTGCTGATTATGAGCTAAAAAAAGATGAAAGACAAAAAACAAAGGATGCACTAGCAGCAGCGATGAGCGGATCCCATTCTACACCATCTATGCCCCAGGCCCATGATACTCCAAGTCCAAGCATCTGTGGTCCACATTCATCTTTTGGTGAGAGTCCTGAGGGTTCCTTTTCTACTGCTAGTGCTGGCTAGGGTCCTTCATCAGGACCAAATTATTTTATTCCACGTAAAGTTCCAGGAGCACAACCTTCACTTGAAAGTACCGGTTGGAATAAGGAAAAGCATCATGAAGCTAGGATGGCAGCAGCAAACTTTTGGTACTACAATAATTTACCTTTCAATGTGGCAAACAGCCCATATTGGGAAGGTTTGGTGAATGCCCTTACAATTGCAGGAAAGGGATTTAAGACTCCATCAACTAAAGATTTGAGTGGGCCATTGCTAGAGGAAGCCATAAAGAATACACGGCTTGTGGTTGATAAGCAAAAAAAATTTTGGCGAAGAAAAGGTTGCAGCATTTTATCTGATGGGTGGATAGATGGACGAAATAGAACTCTCCTAAACTTTTTAGTGGCCTCTAATGGTGGATTGGTGTTCCTACAATAAATAGATGCCTCCCATGAAGTCAAAAATGTTGAGACTTTATGCAATTTATTAGATGGGGTAGTCCAGAAGGTTGGAGTTGATAATGTTGTCCAAATTATCACGGACAACGCAGTTGCATATGTAGCTGCAGGTAGACTACTTATGGAGAGGTATCCCACAATTGCATGGTCTTCGTGTGTTGCACATTGCTTGGACCTGTTGCTAGAGGACATTGGGAAGATTTCATGGGTCAAAAGTGTGGTTGAAGATGCAAAAAGTGTTACAAAATTTATCTACAACCATACTTGGGTGCTTTCTTTGATGAGGAAATTCACAAATGGCAAGGACCTTGTGCGACCTGGAGTGACATGATTTGCTAGCCACTTCCTCACATTGCAAAGCATTCTTGGTGCCATTGGTCATCTCAAGCAAATGTTTGTGTCTAATGCTTGGAAGGAGTCCTCATTTTCCACTAGACCCAAAGGGGAGAGGATTGTTGCCATAGTTTTTGATGCAACATTCATCAAAAATGGAGAGTTGCTAGGGGTAAGTAACAATCACAAAAAAAATATTATACATGATAATCTATTTGCTGTTTTTATTTTTTGAGGGGTTAATTTTGTTATAATTTAACATTTGTTTTCATTTTCTTAGGTGACAGAACCTTTGGTGAGGGTTCTTCGTATGGTGGATGGAGAGGGCATGCCAATGGGTTTCATCTATGAGGCCATGGATAGGGCCAAAGAGGCCATATCACATTACTATGGCGGCAACAGAAGGAAATATGAAATCATATGGCGCATCATTGATCGGAGATGGACAAACCAACTCCACCAGCCGATTCATGCCTTTGCCTACTTCTTGAATCCGAAGTTCTACTTCTCAGACACATTTAAGGCGGATGAGGAGGTCATGGAAGGTCTTGTCACATGCATTGATAGGATGGTGCTTGATCGTGAGCTGAGAGATAAGGTGCTTGATGAGTTGGAGGTGAGATTTGTTACATCTTATTTATGAATTTGCAATGTTGAGCCTTGACTATCTATGAATTTTCTATATTTGATTTACTTTTTCTTTTATCTATTCAAGGTCTACAAGGATGCAGAGGGGAGACTCTTTTCCTCCCAACAAGCAATTGAAAGGAGAGGAAAACAACAACCAGGTAAAAAATGAAATTAGAAACTTGATTCTTACATATAGATTTTTTACTTTATTCTTATTTCTTAATACTTATATTTTTTAAACATGTTTTTGTAGATCTATGGTGGGAGAACTATGGTGCTAGCACACCAAATCTTCAAAAGCTAGCCATAAGTGTCTTGTTACAGCCATGCAGTGCTTCTGGGTGTGAACGCAATTGGAGTTTATTTGAGAACATTCACACAAAGAAGAGAAATAGGTTGACTCAATAGCGCCTAAATAATTTAGTTTTTGTTCGGTACAACCTTCGCCTTCGAACTAGAAAGGTGGAGGGTGTTTCACACGAGTCCATCGACTTTGATGACATTGATCCATATGGTGAATAGACTGTTGATGAACAAAATGATGAGGCTGATGTCTTCCTTACTGATGAGGATCTTGCTGAATTAGAGAGAGCAGCAGCAGAAGAAGAAGCAGCAAGATTGGATGCCATTGAGGAGGACGAAGACACATTTGAATATCAAGAAACCACTGCTCGATCTCCTAGTCCTTGTTTGGATACTATAGCACGAGCACCTTCTAGTTCTAGGCCTTCAAAATTGAGTACCATTGGGAGGGGAAAGAGGAAAATGTAGATTATATGTGGTTGTTAATGTTTACCTCTTTTTGACATGATTATATGTAAACATTTATAAACTTATGATGCTATTATACATTGAAACTATGAGTATTTGATGACTATGAATGATTAAATTTCAATTATTGAGTGTTTGATGATCATATGACATGTGTAATCTTTGAATTATGAGTGTTTGATAATCAAATTAGGCTCTTATGTTCTCTAAATGCGTTAATTTGTTCTTGTTTTCTTGTAAAACTATGATTATTTTTTTCCCGAGTCCGTGCCAAGTCCCAAGTCCGAGTCATATTTTTGGGCTGTCGAGTTCGCGGCGAGTCCGAGTTTTCCAACTATGGGTTAGAATAATAATGTGTGTGAGTTGTTACTACAACTCATGCAATTATTATGGGTATTAGATTTGTTAAAGTTTGGTTTATTTGTTTATGAGTTGTTAGAACAACTCATCTATGTAAAGAGAGTTGTTATAGGAGGTATAACAAGTCTCCTATAATATAGTCTATGAAAAATCCTATATATATGTTTGTAATTCGTATTATGAAGGGAGTGAGAGAAAATATAATGTAATTTTATGTGTTAAATATGCTCCAAAATTCTCTCCGTATTAGAATTCTTAATCGAAATCACTATTTTTTTATTTATTTTTTGTCACTTATGATGTAGGGAAAGATATTGTTTCAAATGTTGCTGGGCAGTTTGATGTGCAGAATGTTCTTGGGACTTCTTTTGAGATTAGGATATGGATATTTCCCCTCTGCTGACTGTTCCTATTAAGATGTACCCCAAGTCTCGGCTTCAGGACTATGGAGATTAGAGTCAAGTCTTTGGAAAAAGGTGTTGAGTCTTTCATTGACAAGTTTGATAAGAAGTGTGATAGTAATAGTTATTAGATGCTTTTATATGGTATTAGCTGGTACTATTTTGGTATATGTACTAGGCTGTTACCTCAGACTATTCATTTGTTTTGATTGTATCGTACGGCTGGTTATATGATGATGTATCTTGGTAGCTAGGTTTTGGATGGTTAATGTGGATGGGTTAATCTTTGTACTAGGCTGTTACCTCAGACTATTCATTTGTTTTGAACATATTGTATAGCTGGTTATATGATGATGTATCTTGGTAGCTAGGTTTTGGATAGTTAATGTGGATGGGTAATCTTTGTAGCAGTCCTTTTTTTAGTTTTGCTATAGCTGTTGTTAAATCTTTGTATATCTTTGTAATCAATAAATATATAAATATATAATATATAAATAAAATTGCTCTAGAATTCCAATGAAGAATTCTTCTGTATTCTCCTACTAGCTTGCAACTTCTCAGTTCTTTCTTCTAAGTAATGCACTTCCTCCCAAAGAAATCTATTCTCTACAAAAACCTTCTTATGGGATGCTTGGACATCCTCAACCTTCTTCTTTTGTGGCTTTGTCATGGCTGAAGCATGCACCCAACAATTCCTACAACACCTTATCAAAGATCTAGTAATATGGTTATACACACAAATCTCCTATGTGTCACAAAAAAACTCCTACAAGCCTCAAGGAACTTGCTGCTCTAATACCAATCGATTCATAATTTTGTACAAGATTTGTGCTATGCTACTTGACTTTCCATTCAAGTAATAGTGGAATTCTTCATAGGTTAGGGTGTATTTTCAAAATGGGATAATCATTTAACAAACTGAATAGAATTAAATCAAACAATAGAGAGACAGATTTATCCTAGAAACCTCAAGATGAGGAAAACCCAATTAGAAGTGGCAATTGCACATCTTTCCTTGGAATGTAAAAACAATTACAAGTGTGAAGAACTAACTCCCTGCATTTCCTATATTCCTAATCCTCTCTTTGGCATCAAATACCTCCAACCACACAAGTTGTGTACTATGACTGGAATTCCTTCCTTTTGTGTTGCACTCGCACTCTATGTATTGTGCTTGCATTTACTAGATTGAATTGCTCTTTCCAATCCTCTGATGCCCAATGATCCAATTTGACCTCATGTCCATAGTTTGCAAACTCACCAAGTACTCAATGAGTTTGGACATAAGGAGGTCATATTGGATCATTGGGCAAATGATCATATTTCATGTAAACTCACGACTCAACAAGGCAAAGTTTTCAACAAGTTTTATACTCTAACTTGCTGCAAGTACTTGATAGGTTTGAGCATAGAACTTTCCATACACAATTCAAATGCTGAAACATGGATTTGACGCAAAAAAAACACGGAATATACATGATCTTTAGCATTTTTAAACCCTACACACCCACAACTGAAGCTCACACAGTAGTTGAGCATCCTTAAGCAATTTGGAGTGAATTCATAGCAAGTTTGAAGAGCAGATTTGAAGAATTTTGGATTTTCAGGTAAGTTATTTTTTTATTTTTTTTTCCAAGCATATATATTGTTTCTAACATGTTATTTGTAAAAATGATTTACAATTTTACATCCATTGAATTCAATTTTATGTAATTTTTATTAATGATTTATGCTAGTTTTTTGTGAATGAAATTGCTGGTTTATTTCTTTAACATAGGGTTTACATTTGAGGGTAAAAAAAATGTTATTTTAGTTATAGTTTTTAATGTTATTGCTATTCAATTATCGTACTATGTTTCAAATGAAATTTATGTGAATTGTATTTTATTTTTCTTGTTCAAATCGCTTTATTTTTAATATAGTTTTTTTGTATTTGAACATGCTATAGGTTAGCATACAATGGCATCCACCTTTGCATTGGGCTCAACATCAACAAATGGAAATGGTGACCCTCCTCAAAAATATGAAACAATTGGACTATTCCAAGGGACTATGATTTGCTTATTTTGCATAAAGAAGATTAATGGAGACATCAATCGCCTTAAGTGCCATATTGCAAGCATTCCTAACCACAATGCCTATAATGTCCCAAAACCAATTTTTTTGAATTTTTGCAAATGTTCAATGAAATCAATAAACCCTCACTTTCTGATCATATCCTGATGAGGGCAAAGTGAGAGCATACAGTGATTGGGACACTAACTTATTGGCGGCAAGCCACACAGTTCTACAATGTATGCAATGCTGGAAAAATACATAATTAATAATGTCTTGACAGCATAGCCATCCAGACTTACAAACTAAAGCTAATCTGGTGGTTAAACACATAAATGATTACAATTTTGAATGATAAGAAGTTAATGTTCTTCAATATTCAAATCCAAGAAAATTGATAAGCAGTTGTCCAACAATCTGAAAGTGGACAATTCATTAAACAATTGGAAAGCAAACAACCCCCATGAAGAGTATGATAATAGTACCCTATAGTTATAATATTTTTTATTTCTTGTTAAGTTTAAGAATTTTTATTCACATGGATCTATTTGACATGCTCAGAGTATGTAAAAGTGATACTATGTAAAAGAGAAGTCCACTAATCTAAGAAAAGCAATTATAACGCAAACAAGTTTTTGAGATCTCTAGGAGAGAAATGAAGAGGAAAATTGCATGCCACTAAGTAGTTGGTAGTATTAGTAAACCATTTAATTTTAGTGGAAATAGAAAAAGTTCATTTGGAAAATCACCATCAACAAGGACTTGATTTATAGCTTTTAGTAACGAAAACAAAAAGTATACAATAACATTCCCATGCATGAAAAGAGAAATACCCAGAATAGAATCTGAAGTAATTAAGAGTATCAATGAAGGGTGAGCAAAAGCTGCAATTAGATCAAAAAACACTGAACATCTACTACAAAAAATTCCAAAATATAATACCAAAATTAATTCACAGCTTTTGCTCACCCTTCATTGATATCACTGTATAAGCTGATGTCATTAAGAGTATCAATGTATCTTGTTGCAAGATCAATTTGAAGAGCACACAGGAAATACTGAGAGGGTGGGGGAGCGAGAGGGCGAGGGGGGGGGGGAGTTGTAGTGAATTAGTATTTCAGACTTTTTTAAAACTTTAAACCTCACAAACCATATAAATCAGAATTCAGATCATAGAAAGCAACATAAAACACCATATGCAAGATAAACACCGTTTTTCACGTGGAAAACCCTTTCGGGTAAAAAACCACGGCAAGATATTTCTTTTATTATCAATAACGGGCACCAACCCAGATTACAAAGAGAGAGCACCAACTCTCTTTCGAAGCACCAACTCCAGACTTCTGAAACATGAACTTTTATACTGAATTTCAAACGTTGCCTTCACTTGAATAGTGAGGCTCACACTCAAATCAGATTTATGAACAAGAATTCACCCTGGTACTGGCATTCCACACACAACTCATTTTCAAACACTTTCAAAGACTCACTCAGATTTCTATACTTCCCTTTCAGATTTTACAGTCAGATACCAATATAGTAAACAGCACAAATTGGTTTTTAAACATTTTAACCTTTAGCACACACTTTAAAAAATGCACTTACCTTCACACATGCACTTCTCTACACAGCTCAACGCATCAAAAGAAGAGGTCTGAGATACATAGACTCAGCAGAGATGAAATACGTCCTGAGGAATAAACTTACTGCCTTGTTGCAAACTCACAGCATAAAAAAAATGATCAGAGTTTTTATGCAAAGACTCCACACTTATTTCATACACCACATATGCAGCTCATAACCATATCACTGCTAAAGCAACTAGCACATATATGCTTCAACAATAGCTTTCACTGCTGGCTCCATAAAACAACTACTTTTCTTCAACCCGTGCCTTCAATAGCCCATATATAAATCACAACTTTTTTTTACTTCAGCTCGCATAGACTCTGACTTATTTAAAAAAAAAACGTTCATAGTTTAAACTAATTCGCATATCCACACCTCAGGCAATTAACAAGAACTCAATGAAAATAAAATCTTGACACCTCAATATGTGAAGGCAGAAAAATATTAATTAGCCGACATCTTCAAAAACTGACCATCAATCAATGCCCAAAAAAATATTACTCACACCCATATCTTGGTATATAATGGCGGGAGACATTTTCAAATATAAAAACCACGATACAGCAATATAGATTTCACCAGCCAGCTTACTCACATTCAAATCGAATACTCCCAGAAAATTAGCCGCTTCAAAAAGATATCGCCCATAAAATTAGCACTTCACAATATAAATTTTATTGCCAGAAAATTAATTCATATCCTCAGATGAATAATACGAGCTCAGCCAGACAATAACCCCACTGAATTTTACCACAATTCTCAGCCCGACTCCATTCCAAGAAATTAATCAACGCCAGAAAAAGAAACGACTCAGCTAATGATATTTTTTGGGGACCACATAATAACCAACCATGATGCCCTAAAAAGAATATTTTTGAAGCAAATTACATGAGTCGATACCAAAGTCATCAATTGTCTATCATGAGTCGTCCATAATTGAAGAAGTCACGAAGGAATGCATAACATCCATGTAGCAAGCACTACTCCATTATCTGAGGGCAGCGATGATTATTGCATGAAGAGCCACCACACAAAATTTTCACTTGCCACGCAGGACCATAACCGACGCCACACACACGGCTTTTATCACCAATCAATGAAGACAGAATTGAAATATAAAACACCTCTCCATTCAAGCTCGACATACACACACACAAGTCTCCCATATTTTAAAAAAAAAATAGACAATGATAGACTTTAAAGGCCACGTCCTCCAAAACATGGAAAGCTCAAATAAATTGTCAATAGGCAAGGAAAGTCTATCCAGTATCGAGCTCCACCAAATTAATAACCGGCACTGCCAAAGATTCTGCGGAATCCTTAGAAGAAAATACTTTTCATCCAAAATAAGAGCCGCCCTTTATTCAGTAACCAATACGCGGCGCTATATAAGTAGTAAGCGGCATACATAAGACCACGTCGCCCCATAGCACCATAAAGTTTGCTTCGCTCAAAAGAAAAAGCATCTAAAGATTCGACCTCTTGAACAATTTGACTTTTCAAGCTGTTGAAGTGGCAAAGAGACTTTTCAAGCCATGTTGATATGGTAGAATTATTGATTAAGCATTTGACATGGCATATAAAGCCGACAAGAAGACAAGCAAGGTGACAAACAAGTGAACGGACACCCAAAGGCTTAAGCGGCAGCCAAGTAGCTAAAACACACAACCAAGCGGGGTGAGAGTAGATGGCCCGGGGCCGAGCTCAACCAAACAAGCAAGTCAAACCGCGACATCAATGATAAAATATGTCAACAATCTCCCCTTTGTCGTTTGAGTAAGCAGCACCAATAAAACAACTTCGCAGCAGCTTTTTGATAGAACCTCTTGAAAACTATGCCTCACGAGGCAAAGCTGAAACCAATCTGTTGATATGAAATAACGCTGCTTCCCTTGTCTTATTTCTCCCCCTTTGACATCAATGACAAACTGAAACCAATGTCATGGCATAAAGAACAAATTTTCTGATCACGCCAGGCGTAAAATCTGAAAAAACATCTTGAAGATAATGCAGATTTGATGAATAAACAACAGCACAGAAGCTAAGAGTGCACTCTAAAACTCTCTTGAAACTCATTTCGAAAACAAAACATAAAGAGTTATAAATTGCAAAATAACCAACACACTTCGCTGAAATGGGGCAGATAAAATATATCAATGAATACTCACTGGTCAAACACCTTCTCAAAGATATAGTGAAGTCATTTCTGACTTCTCTTTTTCAACCTCTTTCTTATTCCTCCAAACCTTCTTAACTTCTTTTGATTTAATAACCTTCTTGTTTTGCTTGGAGAAATCTGCTACACCACTTCTACAAACTCTTGTAGTATGACCAAAATTATTGCATTTGTAACATATAACATTATACTTCATCCTAGGAGCAAAAGCATTCCTATGCACATATCTGAAATCATTTCTTGCATAAATTCTACAATTTGCAGCCTTGTGACCAAAACAATTGCATGAAAAACAATATCCATTAAAGAGAGAATCATTAAACTTGGTCATTGATCTTGTCTTTGAATGGGAGATCTCCTGAAAGTGTTATTCCTGTTCTTTGAATGCAAATGTTTTGAGCAATCAGCGTTACCTATCCGCTGTTTTTCGTTTTCAGATTTAGAACATTGACCTTTTTCAAACCCAACTCCACTCTTATTAGTTGAAGACTTTTGTGAACCAATAATCTTATCCAAAGACATAGAATTTTTCTGATTTATTTTCTCATTGCTCAGCAGTGTTGATGATTTGCTTATGTTTCTAAGAGAAACAACCTCAACTTCAAGTCTCTCTACATTCTCTTCTTTAACCTTTAACTGATTTCTGATTTCTTCCTCAATTTTCTTTCCCTCTTCAACCTGAATCTTCAAGTTAACAATCAGATTTTCAGCTTCTTTATTTTGATTTTCTAGATCAACCATCTTCTTCTTAGCTTCCTCAAATGCTTGAGATATCTTCATTTTTGCATCATCTTCTTCTTGTAACAACAACTTCAAGTTTTGATTTTTCCTCCTAAGTTTCTTAACTTCACTTAAAACACTAATTAGTTCTGCTTCAAAATCAACTTTAGCCTCTTCATCATATTGCTCATCATCTAAATCTTCATCTTCATTCTGAAGTGAGTATACTTTTTCAGCCATAAATCACTAACTTCTGATGAACTATTATGATCATTTTGAATAAAAACTTTTAGTAGATTTCTTATGCATATTCTTCTTACCTTTACACTCCTTGGAATGTTTTGATTTCTTCTCACAATCGCTGTCCTCATTCTTCTCATAGGGGCATTTTGTTGCATAGTGTACTATCTTACCATAGTTGAAGCTTTTAATAGGCAACTTGCTTTTGTATTTACTGGAACCCTTCTTCATCTTTCACATGAAAAATGCTTCTTTTGAATTAGAATCATCATCTGAACTATCACTTGATTCTCGTTCCTTTTGTTTGCCTTTCTTAGATGCTTTGAAAGCTGTCTCTTTCTTGGATGAAGATTTAGTAATCGTTCTCATTTCATAAGCTGTCATTATGCCATGAAGCTTATCTATAGACATTTTGTCAAGGTCTGCTATCTCTTCTATAGCAGAAATTTTTGCATCAAATCTTAAAGGTAAAGACCTTAAGATCTTCTGAATGACAACACTATCTTCAACCTTTTCACCAAGATCCTTAAGAGAGTTCACAACTTCATCTACCCTCAAAAAATAAGCAGCCACATTCTCTTCCTCATTCATCTTCAGACTCTCAAATTGCATCCGGTGAGTCTGAAGCTTGGCCTTTTTCACTTTTTCATCCCCTTCGTAGGCATTTTTAAGCTTATCCCACATTGCTTGAGCACTATCACAATGCATGACTTTCACAAATTCTGATTCTGATAATTCACACAAAATAGCATTCATAGCCTTTGTGTTGCATTCAAAAGCTCTCTTTTCATCAACAGTAGATGGAGGATTCTGAGGAGGTGTATAACTAGACACAACGCTGTTCCAAACAACAAATCCTAGAGACATCAAGTATGTTCGCATCCTAACACACCAAAAAGCATAAATGGTACCATTAGATAGAGGAGCTCTATTTGTTGCTAGCCCTTCTAGAGCATTCATTTTGCGACCACACAAAAACAACCTTCAAGCTTTTAAGCTTTTGCAGAAGGTACCTGCTCTGATACCAATTGAAGATCGCACAACAAATACTGAGAGGGGGGGGATGAATTAGTATTTGAGACTTTTTTAAAACTTTAAACCAAATTGATCATGTAAATCATAAATCAAACCATAAATCAACAACATAAAACACCATAGAAACACTATTTTTTCCGTGGAAAACCCTTTAGTTAAAAACCACAGCAAGATATTTCTTTTAAATTATCAATAATGGGCACCAGCAGATTACAAGAGAGAACCAACTCTCCTTCAAGCCGCGAACTCTAGAAAACACCAAAGCACCAACTCCGGTGGCTGGAAGCATCAACTCAAACGCTTCTGAAACACAAACTTTTATAGTGAATTTCAGCGTTGTCTTCACTTGAATAATGAGGCTCAAACTCAAATCAAATTTCTGAACAAGAATTCACACAATGTGGCATTCCACACACAAGTCATTTTCAAACACTTTCAAGACTCCTCAGATTTCTTCTTCCCTTTCCAGATTTATGGTCAGATACCAATATAGTAGACAGCACAAATTTGGTTTTAAACATTTTAACCTTTAGCACACACTTTACAAAATGCACTTCCCTTCACATGCACTTCTCCACACAGCTCAACGCATCAAAGAGAGTCCTAAGATACATAGACTCAACAGAGATGAAATCGTCCTGAGGAATAAAACTTATTGCCTTGTTGTTGCAAACTCACAACATAAAAAATGATCCCGAGGTTTTATGCAAGACTCACACTTATTTCATACACCACATATGTAGCTAAATGAAATCTTATCACTGCTGGGCGATAGCACATATATTCTTCAACAATAGCTTTCACCACGTTGGGTCCATAAAACAACTACTCTTCTTCAACTCATGCCTTCAACAACCCATATATAAATCAGGCTTCACTTCAGCTCGACTCGACTTATTTAAAAAGTTCATAAAGCAACTTCGTTACATATCCACACCTCAGGTAATTAACAGAACTCAATAGAAATAAAATCTTGACACCTCAATATGTGAAGGCAGAAAAATATTAATTAGTCGACATCTTCAAAAACCGACCATTAATCAATGCCCAAAAAAATATAACTCACACCCGTATCTTGGTATATAATGGCAGAAGACATTTTCAAATATAAAAACCATGATACAGCAATATAGATTTCACCAGCCAGCTTACTCACATTCAAATCGAATACTCCCAGAGAATTGCTAGCCACTTCAAAAGATATCACCCATAAAATTAGCACTTCACAAAATTCGAATTTTATTGCCAAAAATCGAATTCATATCCTCGGATAAGATAATACAAACTCAGCTAAACAATAACCCCGCTGACTTTTACCACAGCTCTCAACCCGACTCCATTCCAAGAAATTAATCGACGCCAGAAAAAGAAACGACTCAGCTAATGATATTTTTTGGGGACCAGTTAATAACCAACCACGATGCCTTAAAAAGAATATTTTTGAAGCAAATTACATGAGTCGATACCAAAGTCATCAAATGTCTATCATTAGCCGTCCATAATTGAAGAAGCCACGAAGGCATGCATAACATCCACGTAGCAAGCACTACTCCATTATCTGAGGGCAGCGATGATTATTGCATGAAGAGCCGCCACACAAAATTTTCGCTTGCCACGCAAGACCATAACCGACGCCACACACACGGCTTTTATCACCAATCAATGAAGACAGAATTGAAATATAAAACACCTCTCCATTCAAGCTCGACATACACACACACAGGTCTCCCATATTTTTTTTTTTTAAATAGACAATGATAGACTTTAAAGGCCACGTCCTCCAAAACATAGAAAGCTCAAATAAATCGTCGATAGGCAAGGAAAGTCTATCCAGTATCGAGCTCCACCAAATTAATAATTGGCGCTACCAAAGATTCTGCGGAATCCTTAGAAGAACATACGTTTCATCCAAAATAAGAGCCGCCCTTTATTCAATAACCAATACACACAAAACGCATATAGAAATGATAGCATACATAAGACATGTCACCCCACAACTCATAAGATTTAGCCGCTCCAAAGAAAAAAGCATCTAAAAGATTCGACCTCTTGAACAATTTGACTTTTCAACTGCTGAAGTGGCAAAGACTTTTCAAGCCATGCTAATATGGTAAATTGATGATTAAGCATTTGACATGGCATATAAGTTGACAAGCAGACAAGCAAGCTGGAAAATAGGTGAAGTAAACACCCAAGAAGCTTAAGCAAGCAGCCAAGTAGCTAAAGCACACAACCAAACAGGTGAAGTAGACAGGCAGACAGCTCAACCAAGCAAGCACGTCAAACACCTTGACATCAATGACAAAATATGTCCAACACAATTTATACATTGATAGAATAGAAACTGATGTAATTAAGAGTATCAATTTATCTTGTTGCTTTATTTTTTGCCCAAATCTTGGAAAATTTTAATTGTTGCTATTAATGGGTAGTGTTGCAGAATCAACGATGGACTCCCTTATTGCTAGCCTACTTTCAAAGAAAATAAGAAGAAAATTCATGGATGAGGGCTTGATGGATGCCTTGCATGTTTGAGGAAGGTGCAAGCACAAAAGAAGGTTTGAAAGGGATAGAAAGAATTTAAAAGATAGGTCTAAGTCAAAAGAATAGTCTAAAACACTTAGAAAGAGCTATGTGTTGGAACTATGGAAAGAGAGGACATATGAAGAAAAACACCAAAACAAAAATAATCTATTATGATTCCTCCATAAAGAAATTTTTTGATGATAGCGTTAATGATACATTGTTCATTTCTACTAACACTATTAGTGATAATGCTTAGCTCATTGACTCAAGTTGTTTCTACCATATGACTCCCCACAAGGAGTGGCTTTCATTTTACCAAGCCTATAATGAAGAAGTTTTCATTGGTAACAATAGTACTCACTCGATTGTTGGTAAAGGAAAGGTATAGTTGTGTTTCAGTAATGGTAGAGTGAAAACTCTCAATAAAGTTTTACACGTTCCAGGACTTGGAAGAAATTTGTTCTCGATATACAAGTTCAATGATTATGGAGTGCATGTGACATTTGACAAATCTAGTTGTAGGTCAGTGAGAGGAACCTTGGTGGTAGCTAGAGGTTCATGATGTGGGACTTTGTTTAAGCTTTTGATGCCTCCACATTTTGTAACTCTGCCAATGTAATTGGCAAATCTGAAAATGCATGCATGTTGTGGCACCAACATTTGGACCACATTGGCAAAAAAAGTCTTTGGACAATAATTAATAACAAGATCATTGACAATTTTTCTATTTGTTCTAATGAGCATTTTGATTTCTATGAGCATTGTATATTTGGCAAATTGAATAAAGTTTAATCTTTTGTTGGGAGTAATTGAGCACAAATATTATTAGAGGTTATTCATTCAAATGTGTTTGGTCCAATGAATGTCGGTTCAATGGGTGAATCTTGTTATTATGTTACATTCATCAATGATTACACTAGATACACCTATGTTTATTTTCTGCATTTCAAATCTGAAGTTTTCTTCAAATCTAAGGATTTTAAGGCTTTGGTAAAGAAATGGTCAAATAAGAAATAAAGGTGTTGGAATCTAGCAATGATGGTGAATATTACTTTGGGGAATTTGGCAATTTCTATAGACATGCAGATATTGTTCAACAAAAAACTACTCGTTATACATCTCAATAGAATAGGGTTGTAGAAAGGATGAACCAAACCTTAACGTAAAGAGCCAGAAGTAATGATGGTACATAGATGATGCAGTGCTTTTGTGCAGAGACTGTGAGCGTTTCTTATTACTTGATTAACCGATATCCATGCTCGGCTCATGTAGATAAGACTCTTTATGAAGTGTGGACAAGTAAGAAACCTTCTATTTCACATTCAAGAGTATTTGGTTGTGAGGCTTTTGTTCAGTGCTTAAATAAAAACAATCTAAGTTGAATCCAAAAGCGCATAAATGCATTTTCTGTTTGTTAAAATGAGAACATAGAAGGTTATAAGCCTTGAATCCTCTAACCTAAAAAAGAATTTATTCTAAAGATATGATTTTCTAGGAGCTAGAGTATTTTTAGGTTTTGTGCAGCCAAAGGAAAAGGAAGGAAGAAAACAGTGTATTTTGAAACTAAGTTCAAGAAGCAAAAAGATGCATATGTTGAAGAACAAAATGATGGATTAGAGAGTAGATGAAGAGGATTCAAGTGAGATTTTTGAGTATGATGAGCATGCAAAGAAACAAGAAGAACCCCTTACAATCTTGAGAAGATCCACGTGACAACAAATCCAAGTCAACAAGTATAGCCCACCAAATTTCCATTGTTTATTTGCTTTGTTATGTACTAATAATGAACTAAGGCCTTTCAAAAAGGCTCTCTTTGGAGAAGCATAATTCTTGGATGGAGACCGCACAAGAGGAGATATGGCCTTGGAAAAATGTGACACCTAGGATACTGTGAATTTGCCCAAGGGACAAAAGGCCATTGGTTGCAAGTGGATTTACGAAATGAAAATTGGAGCAAATGATCAGTTAAAGAGGTACCAAACCAAATTGATGGCTAAGGCCTACTCCCAAACAAAGAGAATTGATTATGATAATTTTTTCTCTCATGTTGCTAAATTATCTTCCATTAGATTCTTACTATCTATTGTTGCAACTTTTGATTTTGAGATTAAACAAATGGATGTTAAAATTGCTTTCTTGCATGGGGATCTTGAAGAGGAAATTTATATGCAACAACAAGATAGGTTTGAGGTAAAAGGGAAAGAAAAATTGGTTTGCATGCTCAAACGATCTTTGTATGGTTTGAAAAAATCACCACAATCTTTGTATGGTTTGAAAAATTTTGATGCATTTGCTTTAAAGTTGGGTTTTGTTAAATTAAAAGGATCACTATGTTTACATTATATATATTAGTGATCTAATTCTAATTATTGTCTTGTGCATGAATATAAAGTTTATTGGTAACAACAAGACAATGATTGGGGAGCTTAAGAGTTAGCTTTCTAGTGCATTTGACATGAAGGATTTAAAAAATTAGAAGAAACCAAGTTCACAAAATGTTTTGGCCTAGTCAAAGTAAGTATGTTGGCACTATATTGTGGCAATTGATATGCATGATTGCAAACCAATGAGTATTTCTTTACTTGCAGGCACTAACCTTTCATTGAATATGTGTCCCATGTCGGATGATGATGTAGAGATATATATAATGTGCCTTGTGCTAGTGTCATTGGTAGCCTAATGTATGCAATGGTATGTACTAGACTAAATATTGCCCAAACAGTGGAAGTTCTTAGCAAGTTTGTCTAACCCTAGTAGATAGCATTGGATTTGTGTTAAAAGGGTATCTAGATATTTGCAAGGAACTTCTAATTATTGTTTATGTTATCATGATTCTAATGATGTGGATTGTGGGACATTCAGGGCTTTGTTGATGCAAATTAAGCGACTTGGATAATTGGAGATCCACTAGTGATTGTATTTTCTCTATCTGACGATGCTATTAGTTGGATGAGTAAGAGGCAGCCCATAGTTGCTTTGTCCACTATCAAAGCTAAGTGCATAACTACTACACATGCCTATAAAGAGGCAATTTGGTTGCAAAGATTATGCTCCAAAGTTGGTTTTGATTACAAGGTGGTTCAAATTAGATGTGAACGTCAAAGTCCAATCTATTTGGCCAAGAATCTCATGTACCATGTTCATACCAAACATGTTGATGTACAATATCACTTTGTTTGCAAGATGGTGGATAATGTTAAGGTCATGTTACAGAAGGTTGACACTTGGGAAAATGTTGTAGAGTCACTAACAAAAGCAACGAGCATAGATAAGTTCTCTTGGTGCAAAGAGACCATGAACCTTGCATCTTGTACTTGATTTGTTTATGTTTCCTATTATGTCATTATGATGTATAATATCAAGTGGAATAATATAAGGATAGTGTGATGTAATTACAATCTTAATTATTAACTTCAAATCTCCAACATCTTGTGAATGCATACTTGCATGCCCGTGGTGGTTGGGAGATTATTATTTTATTAATATTCTCTCAGTGACTTGAATATTAGTTGTAATGGCATTCAAGAAGGAAGGTGGAGTATGAAGATGACAGTTACAAATTGATTAGAGCTCATTAATGCCACTTTCTGATTCCTAGGCGCTAGGTTGGGAAGTGAAGCATCTTCTTCATGGGTGGATCCCACATGTGTAGTGATCTCAATATTGGAGTGTCATTTTTGGGAAGTGTGCCCATGATGTAGAGTGGTCAAAGATGCTAAGAGTTACAATTACTATTCGTAGATGCATTGATTTGTCACATGAGGGTGTTAGAGTTTTGCCATGCCATGGTTCTTGGTTGTTGATTTCATAGATCCACTTATTCTTTCCCTACTCCATTCATTTATAAATTGGATGCTTTGGTTAGTTGTTACATAGTACACGTGTTTCTGTTGGAATACGGTCAAGCTAAGGAGAGGGCTGTTGTGTTGATGTAACACATAGTTTGGATTAATACATAACTAGTGCTCTCTTTGGTGGTGGAGTGTTTTTCCCAAAAGCATTTCTCCATGTACATTCAGTGTTTTTTATTTGAATCTTATGGTTTACTGATTTCTTATTTTCTGATTTAAACTTCCATATATCTTATTTATGGTAAATCAAATAATAATAATTAGAATTTCAAATTTGCATGCTAAGTGAACAAGCTTTCATTATAGGAATTTGCATAGTTTTCAACAACTAATTTCTTGCTATTAAAAGACAAAAAGGCAGTCTTGCAACTTTCCTACTCATTGATATAATCTCCTCTTTATCAAATATACTAAAAATAGATAAACAAAGCAACTATACAAATCCATATTTATTTTAAGGAATGCACAAGATAAATACCCATATAGCAATTGTATAGTCTTTGTGAGAGCGAAAGAATTCATCTAGACCATAAAAAACCAACAGTATTAATCTTGCATTTTTGTAGGACATTATGAATTCATTTGTAACTGAAATCACAGCCATGCATCACAACCTTGCTGTAATGTCCCCAATTTTGGGAAACCCTAAATCTACCCTAATTTATCAATTTCAAATAATCAATTTGGTTTTGGGAATGTTTATAACTTGATTGGGTCCCCGCAAGACAGAATTAGGAAATACTTACAAGATAATATTGGATGATGCTTTCATTGGAATGTGTAAAGAAAACAAGGAAAGTAAGATTAGTGATGCAACTACCTGTTTAAGACCTGCAAATATGTTAGTAAACATTTATAAATAAAGACAATATCATATTATAGATATATATTGGAATTCTTTAGGTTTTCTAATTCATTCTTCCTGGAACAAAATGGTCTGATAGGGTGCCCAAGAAACCCTCTACCCTAGGCCTGAAAGCAGTACACCCCTCTTGGCCCCATGTGGCCCTTGCCATCCATATGGGGTGGTGTGCCTAGTGAGGCGTCCTATCGCCGTTCCCCTGTACCAGAACCATTATCGCTTAATCATATTGAGAGGTTGAGGGTGCAACTACAGCAGGGTGTCCTGGAAAGTCATTCCCTCTAAGCTCAAGATCAGTACAGCCCTCTTGGCACACATGTGGCAGGCCTCAGCCATCCATCATGGGGGTGGTGTACTTAGAGAGTGACCCCAACGCTGTTTCCCCTCCCCGTAGGCCCTTAACTCCCCCTATCATGGCTAGTTGTTTCAGTCAGAAAATATGAACATCATTCCATAATGTAGTATGTTCTTACATATTAAATCAATGACAGATCCATTATTCATATTCAGCAATAATTCATAACCCAGATTTATGCAAATATCCAGAGTTGTCATCATGACTAATAATATATATATATAATTGCATACCATAGTAAGATATAACATACTACAAGAATAATAAACATAAATCACAGAATACATATCTGCATACAATAGTTAGATGGGGCCTATCATAGGAAGAATAAATATAAATAACCAAACATAAAATAACTACGATAGACATACCACAATCTGCTGTTATTCCCGATGATCAGATTTTCAGACAATATCTTCTATTAAATGATTCTTTGTTCAGAGTATATAACCCTTTTACTATCGATTATCTCATACTCACTTGTTGGCTGCTATACTCACAAGGATATCCGAAATTCTGGTTTCTTTCTCCTCCTCATGGTTGTTTGATGAGAATAATAAATATAAACAACAAAATATAAGTGATAGTATATAATTATTATAATAGACATATCACAATAATATAATTAGATGTCCAACAGAATAAAGGACATGAATAATTTGATTATTCCAAAATGACACAAATAACATCACTAGAAATTAATATACATATGTATAGTTATTATTACACTGATATTTAAATTCCTATTTAATTTCATGAGGTATCAAACTTATTATTCTAACTCATAAAGTACTTACTAATTATTATCCTTATCTAAATCCTCAATGTATTTATCAAACTGATTATTTGAAATCAAGAAGTCCTTACCTTGTTGCTGTTTGTCTGCCCGTGTCTCTTTCCTTTCTCAGCCTCGATCTTATAACAAAATATCACGGGCTGCAGAAATTGGAAATGCCTCTTGGAATGGTTCGCTGGTTTTTTCTTATATATTTAAATGTTCCACCTTTTTTCCCTTAAATATCTGCCATGCTGTGAGCAGACCTGCCCCTCCACCTAACCGCTGCCTTATTCTTTGCTGGTCTTAGGAATCGTGCCTCTTAGTGGTTCAATTACATAGTCTTGGTCAGATTATTAATTCTAAAGTCTTTAATATTTATTGATAATTATGTTTATTGATAGTTATGTTCTATTTTTTTGATAATAGCAATATTACAATAGACCTCTTTTTTATATTGATAATTATGTTTATTATTTTTATATTGGTTTTCTTCTTTTATCTCTTTTAGTAATTATATATTATAATGATTGTAATTACAATGATATTCAATTTTCATTTTGTATTATCAATTTTATATTTATAATTATAATATTATCTTGATAATTATAATTATAGTAATATTTCAATTGTAATTACTTATATTTATATTTTGATATTTATTGGATCTTGTTATTCAATGTTTCATATTTGGTGTTACAATTTCGGGGACATGAAACTTGCTATATGGTATCTACAGATTGTAAATAGTATTGACAATACAAAACTATGCCTGAGATTAGATAGCCTACATGAGATATATAGGAAAGCATAGATGCTAAAGAGAGGAATGGTACTCAAATACTTCAAAAGCAAAAATCATCATGTAGGACATCTCACATGGATTCATTATTCCTTGAAATGAATAAAAAGTAAGAGATCCTATACCTGGTAGTGGCCAGTTGCAGACAATTTTCTCACTGCTTTGAAATGGACTACCAAAATGATTGGTCCCTAATTGATGCTCTATCACCTATTACAGGGTTCTTCCAGAGCTTGCATTTCATTTATTATTCTGGTGATGTCAGAACTCAATGTCATCTACAGTGACAACTTGGCATGCGTGATAAGAGAAGCCTAGCTTGGTTGAACTAAACCTTTAAAATCCATAGAGACCTAGGTCTATTAAAATATATGACAACAAAAGAAAACTTGCAGCAATATAAAATAAAGAATAAAATTAATACAAACAACGCAAAATTTATGTGGTTCACCAATTTGCCTACATCCATGGGAAAAGAGGATATTAACCTCTTTATTAATTGCAGCAAACTACAGGAAATGTTTTTTCATGTTCAAACTAATGTTTCATTCCCCAACTTATACAAATTTCACCAGTGTAGACAAAGAGACAAAACAAGGGAGACAATCGTAGATTTGATATTGACCC
>VDFB02068821.1:0-12254 GCA_007258455.2 Sequoia sempervirens
AAGCTTCCATATCAAAATCCACATGTATCAAAGGATCAACATGTCTCCTTGAAGAGCCATGCAAAAATAAAAGAAAATTTGATCCCAAGTCAAAATAAAAATCCAAAAGGCCACAAAGGCCCATCAAGTCAAAAGAAAAATCCAAAAGGCCACAAAGGCCCATCAAGTCAAAAGCAAAAAATCAAAGGCCACAAAGGCCCATAAATCAAGAAGAAAAATTTCAAAGGCCACAAAGGCCCATAAATCAAGAAGAAGAATCTCAAAGGCCACAAAGGCCCATGAATCAAAAATCAAAGTCAAAAGCTATGTGGATTCCTAAAAGTCTCGTAGAAGCAATAAAATCTAAATTGGCATCCAAATTTGCTAATCCAAAAGCTTTCTCCTATCATCCATCTAAAAACCTATCACCTTCCAAATTCATTTTTCCTCCATCACTCCACCACCCTTCAAGGTGTGTGTCGATGTTGATCTTTCCATCCTTTCCATCCTTTTCATCTATCCATCAACAAGCCTTCCAACCTCCTATCCATTATCCAACATCCATCCCCCATTATCCTCCTTTAATCCAAACCTTTGCATAAGTCCTTAGATTCTTCCATCACACCATTAATCTACCAACATTTATGAGACTAATCCTCATTTCCATGGTTTATTAGAGAACACATTCGAGGGATATTAGTCATGAAACTTTATGCTTGAGTCCTTCCTCCATCTCCCTATCATGCATATATTACCTTCCATTTTCATTTATCCCTATCCATATCCTATCTTCCATATTCCTCTTGTACTCTACACTTGGGGGCAAGTTTCATCCATCCTTTCATTCATATCCATTATTCTCTTTATGTTCATCCTTTACCTTTCCACCTTTGATCTTGACAAGGTTAAGGATCTTCTTGAACATCGTATATCTTATCCTATACACTTTATCCATATCTTTCGTACCATATCCTTCACCGTATCCATATTTCACCATCCTATTTTAATTTATCCTTTCTTCCCTTCCTTGGTCTTGATGAGGAATAGGAACAAAATACTTAGGCATTGTGTCCATATCTTATCGATCTTGGTCATCCTATTCATTATCCTTACCTTTGCATTCTTCCATTCCATATCTCCTAGCTTATCAAAATCCATGTCCCATTTCCTTGCTTTGTTCTTGATGAGATTAGGGGAAAAATTACAAACACATGCTTTGGATTCCCTTTCATATCCTTATGTGCTACCATTCCATCATATTTTACATCCTTATCATTTATCCATGCTTAAATTACCTCCAAAGTTGGACATCATGTCCCTTTGCAACCTTGAATCTTATCATGTGAATCATATTTAAGCCTAGCTGTAAAACATTATCCAATCCTCATATTTTTTGTCAATCAATCATAAACAATCATCAATCTTATCGTACTTAGAGGAATCAGTGATCCTAAGTACTTATCATCATCATGCCTTATGGAATTGATCATTCCTGGCATCTAATCAACCAACCATTATCATCTTTTGACAAAGGATATGTTGCTTGTGTGACATGTTTTACAATGAATCTTTCATTTTGATCTATCATTTATCCATGGTTGCACTACCTTTAGTGTGGGGCATCTTATTCCTTCAATCAGTCATATCACATTTCATTTCACTCCATCTTTAAAACTTCAAAAAATCCAAAAAAATCATAAAATGTCTTGAAAAAATTCAAAAGAATATAAAATGTCACAAAAAATTCCAAAAAATCATAAAATGTCACGAAAGTTAAAAATATCCTTAAAATATCCTGAAAAATTCAAAATCATAAAAATGTCACGAAAAATTCAAAATCTTAAAATATCCTGAAAAATTCGAAAATCATAAAAATGTCCTAAAATATTCCAAAAATCCCAAAAAAAAAATCCAAAATTCCAAAAAATAGTGACACTTTCAGATCACCACACAACTTTGAACTTCAACAAAATCAAAACATGCAAATGTTGACAATCAAGCAAACATTATAACATAAATATCAACCCATCTTACAAATCCAACCAAAACACATAAACTGTAACGAGAATCATTTTTTTTACATCGAAGTAGGACTCTTGTTTGTTTGTTTGTTGATCTTTGCTTATTTTATGGTTTTATCTTTGGTGATATGTCTTTTAGCTTCTTCGGGATGTCTTTGACTAGAGAGGCAAGGATGGGGCATGTTCACTTGTTTGTTGTTTACGGATTGTTTCTTATTCACATGATGACTTGTCTTAGGACATGGTTGTCTAAAACCATCAAGGACCTATGAGTCTAATGTGGATGAGAGCATTCCTTGTTTGATAGTGTCTTCTATGCAATAAGTATTCAGGTCATCTAAGGTTCTTATAACTAGATGCTTATACTTCATTACTAAATAAAAATGCAAACAATATTCAGGTCGTCTAGATGTTCATGTTATCTAGATGCTTATACTAATTTGCGACATAATAAGTCTGATGATGATAAAAACACTTAAATGGTACAAGAAGCTTCATCACCTTCATTATCTTCCATCTTGCATTTCATTTTCTTTATCTTTCTTGTCACGGAGAAATCAATTAATTGCTTAACTCACTGATATGTCTCTTGAATCAAATCTCAAATCAATCAACCTGCTTCTTGAAATTTCATGTCCCCTTAATCAATCAATCAATCCATCATTGCAACAACTTGTCTTGCGTAAGCATAATTCTCAATCAGCTTAATTAGCTCAATCAGCTTCATCAGCTCATCAACCTGGCTATACTGATCATTTCCATCAATTGTTCAGTTACACCCATCAACTGTGCATTTTCATCAAAATGTACATCACTACTTTATCACTTATGCAATATCAAGTATCTAATCACTTTCTGGACATCTATCGAGAGATTAATCTTCTTACAATCTATTCGATCAATCTCTCGAGGGGGCATATCATTCTTATCATAATCCTTACTAAGATATCTTTGGGGCATGTATCAGTTGATCAATATTTTTCTTTGAAACAACGCGACAAGCTGCATTGTCTCAAAGAGGGGAAAAATGTGGACACTAAAAAATGTCCTAAGTCCGCGAGTGTCATTGTTCTTCAATAATTGAATAACTTTAATTATTCAATTAGGTGTGACTGCATTCCTCTATTAATTAAATAGTTTTTAATTATTTAATTAATTCACCTTCTCATCTTTATTCTATCTTGATCAATTAAAATTATTTAATTGCGTAGCTAATATATCCCTTTCTTCAATAATTAAATAAATCATTTTTTATTTAATTATTTATCTTTCATCTATAGTCAAATAATAATAATCATTACTTGACCTTTTATTCTTCTATAATTAAATAATTGTCAAAATTATTTAATTGTGATTCATTCATCTCTTTTTGGATAAATGAATTCAAATTAATTATCCATGTCTAATTCCATCTCTCATTTTAATTAAATTGATAAATTTAATTAAATCTCCCTCTTCATTTTCTCTAAATAAATAATTTGGGATAAATTATTTGTTTCCATTCCACTGTCATTTTCCTCCATTTGAATAAATAATTTAAAATAAATTATTTATGCACCTCCCTAGTCAAAGATGCTCTATCATAATCCTCTGTCATAACATTCATTTATGTCATAGCCTGCATGCCTTGCATGTCTGTCATAGCTGTCAGGCGTCATAGCCTTCAATATCATAGCTTTTCCATGCATGGCATATTCTTGGTGCATCGATTCTCATCCATTGATCTTGGCATCTTTTCTGAGACTTAATCTCAACCATCCATTCTGTAACATCTCTCTCATGCATTATCATCCATTGATCTTGGAATCTTTCTAGAAGATTAATCTCAACCGTCCATTCCAATGGTTGTCTATAAAAGCATCCTTCCTTCTTCATTTTGATTTTAACAGCTATTTTTCTCCAACTTTCTTGCTACCATTTGCAGGTTTTGCACAAGTGTTTCAACAAATCTGAGGGCAAAGTTGCATAACAAGAAGAAGGAGAGCAAGAGAAAGAATCAACTATAATGGGGAGTATTTTCTTTTATGTTTTGTATTTCTTATTCTCTTCATTATTTGTTTTCTTTTGTTTGGATGTGGTTTAATAGCTTAGAAGTGTTGGCTGTCATGTATGCTGTTGATTTCTTACATCAACAGGCAATGTTGAGGAGAGTCAAGTAAAGCCCTATCTTGTGCCTTTTGGCACCATAGACATTGTCAGAAATAGTTTCCTGATGACATGCTTCCAAAGCAAAAACCCTATCCATTACAAATTTGGGGAACCTAAAAGGCTCCTTGAAAAAACCATGGAATGTGATTAAAGTGAAATCCTCACCCAGGAAATAATCCACCAAGGTATGCGAGGTCTTCATCCATTGTAGGACCTTAGGAGAGAAATGGCCTAGAGGGTATGGGAACAAGTCTAAAAGTACTGACCTCATAAAATAATCCACAAACCAATAGTAATCCCATGTCTTTGAAAGAATGAGTCCAAACCAAAATTGGTTGGTAGAAACCCTTTACATAGAACCTAAATAATGATAAAATTCTTTCCAAAAATTCAAAATTTTGATGCAAGATCAAGTGAACCAAAAGAGTACCTAAATTTACACTCAGTATCATAGCTCCTCAATTACTCTAGCATCCCTTCAACTATTGCATTAGAAAAATCAAAATAATTCTGAATTTTCTCCTTCTTCAGCATGAAAGCCAAGACCATCTGCAATGGACAAACCTCTTCATCATCAACCAAACCATAAATCTAGGCCAACATTGAGAAAATAGACTATGTATCCTATTTGAATTTTATGCGTGCTAGAGGAAAGGAAAACTGATCCCTCTCTGACCTTTCCTTTGTTTCATCTATTGGCATTTTGGGGAGATAGCTTCTAGTGTTGTCATTGATGGCAACCTATGTTGTTGATAAGGTCCACATAGCAGGATTTTCTTATACCAATAGAAGAAGTAAAGAACAAAGTATTATTGCTAGAGAAAGTGAACAACATGGTATCCGGTTGGTAAGTTAGTCTGTATACTTCACCGGATCATCATTTTGTGTTGTGGAAATTTAGGGAAGATTGTTAAGTATCTCTACTATCTTATTGTCAAGTTTTTTGTTGTCGCATTGATCGGTGTGTTAGCTTGGAGGCCTGACAGATGCTTTTATGTTTATTTGTTCATAAAAGTTGACTTGTTGCATGTAAGGTATCACAGATGTATAAGGTGTAATTTTTTAATGTTCCTATGCTTGAGAATTTTGATTTGGGACCATAGATTAATGTTAGTCGACTTTGATGGGTGTGCAACAAATATTTAATGTGATTTTAGCCGATCGTTGGAAAATATCTTTCATTTTGATTAAGCCAACATGTGAATGAAAATATTTTGGAGTGGATATATAAGTGTGATTATTTGAAGTGCGAATATGGCGATGTGAAAGAAGTAAGTTGTGTGGTTGTGTATGTTCAAAGTGCGTGAATATCAGAAGATCAATTACACACAGTTGTATAGAGGATTTTTGAGGTGCGAATGTCAGTAGAGCAGAGCGAAGTGTAAAATCAGATAGGAGGTCCAAAATATGATTAGTGAGCTTCATTGGAACTAAATCCAGGCATATGTAGATGTTATCTTCTCTGTTCATTTTTTTGTTGTAATCTAAACATTTTGTAAGGTAGCGAGCCTTCTTATTTTGAGTGGTGAGCTCTAGACAATGTGCTTGAATGCATGTGCATTTCCCTTATTATCATACTTTTAATAGAGTATAAATTGTGGATTAACCTCCACCATGGTTTTTCCCCTAATAGGGTTTCCACTAAAAAATATTGGTGTTATGGTGTCTCTATTGATTCCTTTATGTCCTTGCATGGTTACTTGTATTTAAATGCAATAAATGGTTTCAGATCTGAATTGTAATTTAGTATTTTTTTTGAACACTGATTCACCCCCCCTCTTAGTGTTCCTTGAGTCTAAAAATTGGTGTCAGAGCCCTGGTTCCTCTGTAGAATTTTGATAGCTTGAGGTAGATCTTGGAACGATATAGACTTTGGTGGTCTTCAACAACAAATTTTGGTGGCAATTGATGATCTTGATTAGTTTAAAGCACAAGTCTTGGAATTAAAAGAAAATATAGAGGATGCAAAAAAAATTATTCAATCTTTGAAGGATAAAATTAATGAATCAAGATAAAAGAGGAAGGAGCTATGTCATCAGTTGAAGTAGAAAGAAAAAAGAATAGAAGATGCTCATCTAAATCAAACCCTAAAAGATATAACTGAAGAATGTGAAAATATTTCTAGAGACCATGCTACCCTAAAGCTTGAGATGCAATCTATGGTGATGAAGATGACTAAGGAAATTGAAGAAAGAAAGAAGAATGAGGAGAATTTGGCCCAATCCTTAAAATAAAGATTTGAAGAATGCAACAAAGTTAATAGTGGATTCTTTCAACTAGAAATTGAACTGCAATAGTCTAGAAGTAATGAATAAGAGCTTGAAAGATAGATAGTTATTCTCAGAGATGAACTTAACACTTCAAATGAATACAAAGAGAAGTTTAAGATCAGTTCTGCTAAGCTTGATGAGCTGAATAAAGGAAAGAAGGATGCAAATGATAGGTGAGGTCTTGGATATGAAAATGGAGAAAGCTCTGGATTTGAACAAAAGGATTCTAGATAAAGAAGTTAGATGAACAAAGGCAGAAGATATTCGGTAAGACAACTGATTTCTCAAAAATTTAATGGATATTGCTTTGTTTGTAATAAGTTTGGTCATATGGCTGCTCAGTGTAGAAGTAAGATGAGTCCAAGAAGTCCATCATTCTTTGGTCAATGTTTTAGTTGCAATAGGGTTGGTCATAACTCAATTGAGTGTAGAAGTATGTCAAACAGTCCAGTCAGTAAAACAAATGTTAAATGCTATACTTGTGGGAGATTTGGGGATGTTGCTAATCAATCCAGATCAAGAGGAAATCAATGGAATGAATGGTCTAGATAGAGAAATATGATATGTTACAGTTGCAACAAATTTGGTCATATAGCAAGGTTTTGTAGAAACAAAAACATGGATAGAAGAGGTTTGGTATATAGAGGAAGAAATGTACAAAAAGACGATAAGGGAAAAGGAAAAGTAATTGTGGGAGAAATCAAAGACAAGATGAAGAAGACTTGGGTAAGGAAGAGTGATTGTGATTAAGGAAATAAGTCTGCACTGGAAATAGTGTCTGGTAATTCCTCTGGGAATTGATCTTAGGCCATTGACCGAGGGGGAGTTTTTCAAGTAAATATTTTGTCCCCTTGTTGGTAGATCGGCACCGGTATGTAGGAAATTTTCAATAGTTGTGATGTTAATGTACAATTGTATTGGTGTTTGATTGTACAAGAAATTTGAAGAGTAGAAGTTCTGAAGATAAATCTTTTCTTTGTTGTTTGAGAAAACAAAGCAACCAGAACTCCTAGGACAAAGCATTAAATGTGGTGAAAAAGTTAGGTGTGCAAAGTTATAAAAGGGTATTTGGAACCATAATTTGTCACCATGCATTGAAGGAGAACTGTTGGAGAGCCTTTGTAATGAAATTTTGAAGGAGTGAAAATCAATTCGGCGGTGAATTCACCAAGTTTTTTTTGTTGCTTGTCAATTTCGTACTTATTTGGTAATCAGTAGAAACCTGTTCGGTATGAAAAAAGAAGAAAATCAAGGGAATGGTGATTTTGGATGAGTATAATAGTGAAAATATTATGGATGTGGGAAAAAAATTTCTGATCGATGAATTGAAATGGCTCAATGGTTTAAAACACAAGAGTTTGGATATTTGGAATGAATTTCCTTATTTTGAAAATGCGGAAGTGGTTGGATTTATCCTAAATAGATTGGATAGTGATACGCTAACCCTAGATAAACCCTATTCCATCTCGAATGAATGATTAAGAATTTAACTGGTTTATGGAATGCTGGGGAAATTCCAAAGAAGAAGTCAATTCAGAACAAGGAAGTCGAAACCCTAACCAAAGTTAAGGGAGATCAAAGGGCTTTGATAATTGTGACGATAAAGGATCTGATTACAGGGTACATTACGCATGAAATCTCTTACAAAATATTTTTTAGAAATTAGGAGCAATCATCTTCAATAGGCATAGTCTATATCTCACAAAAAATGACAATGGAGGATGAAGACTTTGACCTATGTGGTTTGTTGAAAGATTAGTCAATGGAGAATTTGCAATTAACAAAGGAGGCAGATTACCCTTTTAGGTTTGGTATCTGATCATATGCCTTATGATGTATTTTCTAAATTGCATGTTGTGAGTTAGTAATGTTATGTGGAAAGAAGGTGTACCTGTCGATAAGAAAATTTATGAACATTATAAGACTCTGGAAAATTGTGAGCAAGAATATGCAAATTTATTTTCTAAATTGCTAGGGAAGTTTGGAGAATCTAGCATTTCCATTTCGGTAAAGGAACTTGAGGTTGGGTCTTCTTCCAGTGAAATGGAGAGGAAGAAGAAAAGAGCTAAAAAGGATGTTGTTTGCACTCCTTCGATACTCATGATTACATAGATTGAAGAGAAAGGTAAAGAGTAGGTTATTCTAGACATAAATGATGAAGAATCTGATGATTACACTTTGAGGGATGAACCAAGATTAGTTGAATCAAATGTAGAAATGGCAGAAGGTAGCGAAGGAGAGAATTCCTTATCCAAAGACAAGATTTTGCAACTTGTTCGGGAGAAAGATGGGATGTAGAAGATTGCAGACATATGGTTTGACAAACCTTCATATGGATAGGATTTGATTGAGAGTATACTAGGTACCTACTTTGTGCATAATAACATTAATTTGCAAAGCTTGCAGGATGTGTTTCCTAGAGAAATTATTGAATGAATTAAGGAAGCCATGGTGTCTGAGTCTGGAAAGAAGAAAGGAGAAATTATCTCACATCTGAAGGAGTAGTTCGGGTTATCTCTTGTTAAGTTGAAGAAGTAGATGAATGAGCTAAGATAGTGCATTAATACTACTAACAACATGTTTAATTATTGTATTTATTGGTCCCATGTAGTTGGAAAGTACAAGGAAAAACTGGAACAAATTGAATCTGAGTTGAATAAGATTGGTTATAATTACAACATGGTTTAGGATCTAGATGGTGCAGCAAACAAGAGAATTTAGGAGTTACAGATTGAACACACTAAAGTTTAATTCTCTACAAGTAGTATTGTGGAAACCTTTTGGAAGGTGAAGGATCTAACCAAATGTAGATTGGAGTAGATGATTGAGGTGTTGAGAAAAGGAGAAAAATTGGAAGAAGAAATTACTATTCTGGAAACTCTCATCCTGATCATCAATCAGACATCTGAGAACAACAGTTTGATCTTAATCATTAGGATCTCAATGGAAGCTTGTAGGAAATTCATCCCAGAAATGAAAGTTAAGTATAAAATTATTTTTTGACTTAGTAGCAGTTGTGGTTACTTAAATTTTGATCAAATTTTGGAGTTAGTAAGTTTTTGGGTATACTTCATAGTGGGAGAAATTGAATATGTCTATCATTGATGACAAAAGGGGAGAGAAAGCAGTGAAAAATGGAAGAGAAAGAGATCAAAGATGGAGACAATGTAGTGAAAAATGGAATATGAGAGAGAACAACATCACCCTTAGGGGGAGTTGTGCTTGTTGTGTTTTGGTAGTGTAGTCATGGTTTCAACACTTAGTTATTTTGCACTAAGTGTTGCCATCAATGCTAAAGGGCGAGATTGTTGGCATTTTGGGGAGATAGCTTCTAGTGTTATCATTGATGGCAACCTATGTTGTTGATAAGGTCCGTAGAGCAGGATTTTATTATACCAGTAGAAGAAGTAAAGAACAGAGTATTACTGGTAGAGAAAGTGAAGAACAGGGTATCCAGTTGGTAAGTTAGTGTGTATACTTCATCGGATTATCATTTTGTGTTGTGGATGTTCAAGGAAGATTGTTAAGTATCTCTACTATCTTATTGTCAAGTTTTGTGTTGTCACGTTGATCGGTGTGTTAGCTTGGAGGCCCAATAGATGCTTTTCTATTTATTTGTTCATAAAAGTTGACTTGTTGCATGTAAGGTATTACATATGTATAAGGTGTAATTGTTTAATGTTCCTATGCTCAAGAATTTTGATTTGGGACCATAGTTTAATGTTAGCTAACTTTGATGGGTGTGCAACAAATATTTAATGTGATTTGAGCTAACCATTGGAGAATATCTTTCATTTTGATTAAGCCAAAATGTGAATGAAAATATTTTGGAGTGGATATATAATTGCGATTATTTGAAGTGTGAATATGGCAATGTGAAAGAAGTAAGTTGTGTGGTTGTGTGTGTTTGAAGTGCACGAATATCAGAAGATCAATTACACATAGTTGTATAGAGGATTTTTGAGGTGTGAATGTCAGCAGAGCAGAGTGAAGTGCAAAATCAGATAGGAGGTCTAGAATCTGATCAGTGAGCTTCACCAAAACTGAATCCAGGCATATGTAGATGCTATATTCTCAGTTCATTTTTTGTTGTAATCCAAAATTTTTGTAAGGAAGTGAGCCTTCTTATTTTGAGCAGTGAGATCTAGGTAGTGTGCCTGAATGGATGCGCATTCCCCTTATTATCATTCTTTTAACAAAGTATAAATTATGGATAAACCTCCACTGTGGTTTTTCCCCTAATAGGGTTTCCACACAAAAATCTTGGTGTTATAGTGTCTCTATTGATTCCTTTATGTGATTGCATGGTTACTTCTATTTAAATGCTATAAATGCTTTCGGATATGAATTGTAATTTAGTATGTTTCTGAACATTGATTCACACACCCTCTCAATGTTCCTTGAGTCCAACATCATCCTCATAAAACTGCACTTGCTTAGTTCTTGTTTCCTAGAATCCTTCCATTTATTCCTTGTCAAAGTACTCAACACCATAGGTTGTGGGTATACATAACATATCCTATATGGCCTCCACAGTAATTATAACCTTTATCTTGTTGTTTTCAATAACCCTTGCCTCCTTGTCGAATCTTTTAGCATGTACATCCACCAACTCTAGACATGGGTGTATAGTGAGCAACATGTATTGTGGAAAACCACAATTCTAGAGCCATGATGTGAAACCTTTAGTTGACCCATGTTTAATAATTCTTTGTAATGCCCCTTACCTAAGGCTTTTAGAGTTAGCTACCAATTTTGGGTCAAAAATGTTGTCTGTGAAATCCTGCACCACCTTTGTTTTGACATGATCATTCGGTTGCAATGATTTGGTATAAATCAAAATTTCATTATTTTGGTGTTGGGGCATTGGTTAATGAATCTTTCCCAAAAATATTGGTGTAACTTGGCTTTTTGGATGGGGCTCCAGTCTTTCTAGTTGGGGCTCCAGTCTTTATACTAGATGTTGATTCTTCCACCATTCTTGTCCCAAGAAGTTGCAGAGAGTTTCTTTAGTGAAATGACCACTTATTGTTTTGCTACTTTAGCAAAATATTCTTTTGGGTGCATTTAATTCTTTAGAACCTACATGCATTGAAACTCTAATTTTATCTTTAGCTTACTGATACATGTGGATTTGGGATTCATATCCCTTAGGAATGCCAAAAATGCTATGAGAATGGAATTAGTACATTTTTCCTGCCGCCTCTTTCAAAAATAAGCCAAATGCACTAGAAAACATTCTTTTAGGTATGAGAAGTGTGCTTAAGTAGTGTAAGGTACTTTGAAAGGATGTACTTATTTAATTTGTCAAAACTTAACACATTAATCAACATCTTTTTGTATAAGCAAGCTAGCTGGTGTTGATGATGGCAAAGGACACATGGTGATGATTGGCCTATGTGAGAATTTACCTCCAACACCCAAATTTATTTCTCAAGGCCTCTTGCTAGATTTCCCATATGATCCACCTCTTACCCTCCGGATGCTTTGATATTTCCTCCATTGTTGTCCGACAAGAAATGGATTTTCTATTGGTTAGGTTTGTTGACACACCTTTTCTATAAATAGCTACACCACCTTATTGCAATATTCATTCAAAAATATCTTTTTAAGTTTAGCAAGATTTTCTTGCTATATCTCATTCCGCTAGCCTTAGCTTTTATTTCCATCATGTTGTCTAGTCTAGGAATTCCCATTTGGCTCCTTCCACGAAGGCTGCAATACTCCTTCGTAGGTGAAATTACTAGTGACAAAATCAAGCGCTTGGTAAGGAAGAATGACCACCTTATTGTTGTTTCTTTGAAGTGGGTCCTTGGCAAGGACTATGTCAAGGATG
>VDFB02068822.1:0-13145 GCA_007258455.2 Sequoia sempervirens
AAGGTATAGGCATTGTGTGAATTCTTTAGGAACTTCAAGAAAATATGGTGGTCCTCGATTGTTGCCATCATCCTCTTTCTCCGTGTGGAAAAGAGAATGCAAAGTATGGTGTGAGGAAGAGGGATTCTGTAGAAGAGGCTAAAGCAAGAAAGGAGAAATAAAGAAATTATGTAGGAAGGGAAGAAGACTGAAAAAAGTGAGGTTTTGTAGAGAGAGAAAGGGCATGGAAAGGAGTGGTTGTAAGCATGGAAAGTTATGTTTTGCAGGATTAGATTTCATGAAAATGGTGGCTCTTTATATACGTGATGTTGGTGTGAAGGCTCAATCAAAAATGTCCTTCGTACCGACACTAAAGATAAGTACATTCCTTCATATTTTCTATTTCAATATATTTACTTCTAAATTAGTTACTCAATCAAAGGTGGTCAAGTGAGGTAGACCCTTTCTCGTAATTACTATTATAAGTAAGGTTATTAATATTTTGGAGATGTTTGGGCCTACACTCACTAGTTACCATTGTTTAAGAGTTTTCGTGGCCCTTGCTACCAACCACTTGAACTTACTTTGCAAATAAGAAATTTCATGAGACCTCTTTTCTTTGAGGTATTTTAATAGTCTTAGAGCCACATAAATGCATCAAGGCATTGTTGTAAAATTATATTCGAGTATGGATTCTTAACCTTGAGATACCCACAAAATACTAAAATCTAGGATATTTTTTTCTTATGAATAGATTTCTCAAATAATATTTTAAGGTTAAACTATTTATTTGTAATGCAACAAATTGTAATTGCTCCTATGTGTTCATGACACTTCATTTTTACTCCATAATCTTAGTAATGGACCTCGTTCTAGACATCCTAGAGATAGCTATAAATTATGGCTAGGACATATTCTCCTTGAAATCTATACTTCTAGTATGGAAAAAGAACATTATATCATAGAATGAACTATAGATTTAGTAAGAAGGTAGGTTATACTCAAATTTCACACTTTATGTATGTATGTTTTAGAATCATAGATAAATTCTTAATAAATTATGATATTATAAGGAAATTCTTGGGTAAATCTAGAGGAAGGGTTTATAAACTTGTAATGTTTCATTTACATGATATTAGCTTTTAAATAAATTTGTACACCCAATTGTGGTTAGGTAATTAAGAAAGGACTCAATTACTATTTTCCCTTCATTGACTACATTTTTTAGGCTCATTGACATCAATTATTGAGTTTGCATAGTCTCATAATAGCTCTTCACTAGCAGTTACATGTAGTGACATGCAATGATGAGTCGATAAGTGGAGGGGAATTCCAAATGGCAGGTATCTATACACACATAGGAGGAATTAAAGAGGGGGATTCTAAGAACAATCTGGGAGAGATCATAGGAGTCAAAGAAATGGAATTCAGGGAATGAACTATGATTGCTATGCTGACTTTACATAATATCATGACTGCATTGATATGCAAAATTGAAAATGATCCATACTATAGTGATGTTGCAAGGATACATACATATCTAGATGTAGGGAATGATAAGTTGTATTTTAAGTTTTATATGGAACATTGATGTCACCATTGATCACAGTGATGAACAATGCCTTGTTTTGTTGTGTCATAGAAGATGCAAACATTAGTGATACACACTAAGACATTCTTGGAATGATAAGTCGTATTTTAAGTGTTATATGGAACACTGATGCCACCATTGTTCACAGTGATGGATAATGTATTTCCCCTATGTGTAGATATGTATGTATGTCATAGTAGATACAAACAACATTGATACATATTTATCCCTATGTTTATTCTATTGGGACATTCTTGGAATGATAAGCTATGTTTTAAGTGTTATATGGAACATTGATTCCACCATTGATGGCAGTGATTGACAATCTATCTTCTTAGTTGGTTGTTTTGCAAGAACATAGACTGTAAGCTAATGGAAGTTAGTCTACATCCAAGCACAAGAAGATATATAATAGCTAGGCATAGTAGCACCTGAGAGAGATCAAGTGACCACATCTAAAAATCCTTATGGAATTATTAATAACCCTTTTATGATACCATTTTGCTAAGACAGTAGGGCATAGATAAGGTTGAGATACATATACATTATCTCAAGAGGATAATACAATTATTTGAAGGCTTAGAATATAATTGATTTGGAATAGGACATACAAATGTCAAATAAATACATTTACATTATTCATGCACAACCATAACAATAAAGAGATAAATGCATCCACGGAATTTTGTTGATGTTAATCAAAGAGTAGATTGATAAAAAAAAAAATTAAAGTATATTTTTTAATTTTATTTCTAAATTTTCCTTTACTTGCAATTGGAATATATCTTGAGAGATTATTGTTGCATGCAATTTTTTATTTCACCATTCTGATTGATTTTGTAGGCATTGTGATTATTCTCAAAGGTCATTTATAACACATTACTTCCTCAAAATCCCCATTATGCGATTTCAAAACTCAACAATTTCAGGATCATAACAAAAAGTGAAACCATTATCAATGCATTCCTTAATGGTCAAATGTTTTAGAATCCTTGCAGCAAGGTTGACTTCATAGAAGATCTAATGTCATGAAAAGATCCATAGAACTCATGAAAATAAGCTAAGATGAAAGATCACTGACTAAGACATTACTATCTTATGTGAAACTGGATTGTTTGTCTTGAGTATGTTATGCAAAAATCAAAGGAAAATGTGAAGTTTAGTGCAATGAATATGTTTTATTGGTAGACAATATCTAAATTAGGAAATATAAATAGTTTTATAATTTATAAAAAATAATATGTAATGCACCTGCAATAGAAGGGATCAAATAAATAAGATGTAGGCATACCTTGCATATGCAATGGGATGTAGCGTGAACATAACAAAAGAAGGCCTGCTCTCCACCCTTCCATATTGGGTCATGGAGCCTCATGGGCTCTCACCAAACCCCCAAGCAAGAACATACATTGTCCACCACTTTGGTCAATGGTGAAACCAATGTTTTGGTACTTGATAATTTTCTTGAGTTTAAATCAGTGTTATACATTTTTAAAAGTATATATAGTTGTATCATTTATGACAAAGAATTTGAGATGCAGTTGTGAAATAAGAGATGGATTAAAGGACATATAGCCTTAACTTGTATATAAATAGAATGTAGTTGCAGCTCATACACCATGCCAAACATGCGATCGCAAAGCTATTTAGCATTGTGGAGATCTGTAGTTACAGCGGAGAATGTTTGTAATCTAAAATTGTTTCAATCAGATATAGTTACACACAAACAAAATGTGAAATTTAGTGTGATGAACATGTGTCATTGGTAGACAATATCTAAATTAGGAAATATAAATAGTTCTATAATTTTTAACAAATAATGTGTAATGCGCATGCAATGGAAGAGTCCAAATAAATAAGATGTAGGCATAGCTTGTGCACAAAGCAAGATGCAGTATGTTTACAATTATAACTCCCATATAATTTTGTTTCGACACCTGAGAATTTTATTGAGTTGAAATCAGTGTTATACATTTTTAAAAGTATATGTATAGTTGTATCATTTATGACAAAGAATTTGAGATGCAGTTTTGAAATAAGAGATTGAATAAAGGACATATAGCCTTACCTTGTGTGTAAATGGAATGTAGATGCAACTTGTACACCATGCAAAACATGCGATTGTGAAGCTATTTAGCATTGTCAAGATCTATAGTTACAACTGAGAATGTTTACAATCTAAAATGGTTTCAATCAGATATAGGTAGACACAAATGGTTCAAAGGCGAGAGCACTAGCAGTGGCATCATTGACCATAGAAGAGGAAGGAATTCAAAACAAAATTAAATATAAATGTTATATGGTCAACCAAAGAAGAGGATGGAATTCAAGTTTTTCATTGGAGGAGAGGAGAAGCATAATGCAAGAATTGAAGAGAAACTTCTCTTAGTAATCACCATAGAAGAAAAACTCTAGCTAGCTTGGTGGGAGTGATTGTAATTGCACTATGGAGGGAACGACAAGGAAGCGAAATTAGAAATGGTGGAAATTCTATATGCATTGAAATCAAGAGGGAAAGGAGAAGAGCTATAGTTACCAAAAAGAATACAAACATTTCATCATGATGAAAATGTACATAATTGTTGGAGTCAATCCTCTTCTTTGATTCAGAGTGCATTGTATGTGTTGGCATGTAATCTAGAGTATCTATCAAAAGAGAAAGGTAGATGTATGCATATTCCTATAATTTATTTTACATGGGAAAGAGCTTTGAACAATAGTACTTGTCTTTCTTTAATTCCAATATCTATTGTATCTTTCTCCAGTGTCAAGCCTTGAGATTTATGTATTGTTATTGCCCAAGCCATTGTCAAGGGGAGTTGTGTTCAGTTGCCTCATGTAATTGGTGTAGTGGGGATGGCTTTTGGGTTGTCTTGATCCCATGGTGGGCCAATGTAGTTTGGGAAGTGCACAACAACATATTCAGATGATTGAGGTGGTTTAGCACCACTAGCATATACAATAGACTTGAAAAAACCCAACGATCTCATCATTTCCATAATCAAGTGTGTTTTTTTGTGTAGTTTTAGCAATACTAATTGCAATGGGAACATTTAAGTGTTGAAGCATTTTTCTATTGTGCAAGGCGACCAAGCTATTTGTTGGGAATAAGTGAATAGCTACATAAAACTATTGGTTTTGTTCAGCTGAAAGCATGGCATTTTTTTTATTCATAAGAGATTTCCAATCAACTTGGGATGCCTGAGAATTTTTAATATTCAAAAGGAGTCTACGAAATTGTTGTTGTGCATCAGACTGTCCATGTTGGCAGAAGATTGTGTCGAGTGTGACAACATTAAAAGTGTGCCAAATATCCAAGGTTGTGGAGTGAGAAGCGTAGATAGGCCTATCCAAAATAGGCGGCAACTATGCTAGGTCACCCACAAGTATAACAGAGGCACCACCAAATGGTTGCATATGCCTAGCAAGAAACACTTGCCACAATCGATTATCTATTTTGAGTAACAACTTGGGTCCCAAGAAGCTCATGTCATCAATTAAGATGTACTTAATATGTTTGAAGTCCTCTTGAAATATGGTCAATGGATTTCCTTTCAATAGAATCATATCTCTAATTGGTATTTGAAGAGTTGCATGCATTATAGAGGCACATATATTGTAAGTGGCTGATAGAAGGAAAAAAATTTAAAGCATCACAATCAATTCAAAAATCACTATAGTATAGATCATTTTCAATTTTGTATATCAATGTAGCCATGACATTATGTTTGTCAACATAGCAATCATAGTATGTTCCTTGAATGCTAGTTCTTTGAACAATCACACTTCAACAACACATAGGCGACATGACAACAAAGTTGCAATGGTTGTGATGTCTTGAGGGAAGCTTATAGTATGACCACTATATTTTTATTGGCCTCCTCTAGCATGGGTCACTTGCAAAACTGGAGCAACTCTAGCTATAAACATTTTTCAACCTGGGTTAGCTTTGCAAGGACAAGAGCTTGTAGATCCATCTTGTTCATTGAACTAAATCAATGGATGCCCTTTTCAGAAGCACAATATAGACAAATGGTGTTCAGGATGGATGCTCACACTTTCATGTCTATGTAGCTTTCCTTGCAAACACTGCAAAATTTCAAATTAGACAAACCATCAATGCATCGGTAGAAGGACTACATTGTAATGCAAAAAAAATCTCCAAATATGTTGTTAAAATAGTGGTGGGCTAATGACATGGATTACAAGCCATGATCAGAAAGGCTTTGCTGAGATCCACAGTTTCCCATTGTTGAGGCACCTTCACTGGGAAGGTTGTGTGGAAGATGCCAAGGGATGGAGGGTGCTAGACTATAGAAGTGAGCATGTGTTTCCAACAGGCTCGGTAGCAATTGTGGTGTGGCCACTCGATTAGGCGGGGCCAAGCAAGGGCGAACTATGACAACTCTTTGTTGCAAGTATTTGGCCCAACAAATTGCACAAATCTGGTCTCTATGTTGCACATAATGGAGTTGGCTTCTTTGGCATTTTGCTGCCTTTTTTGGTCCACACTTGATGTAGGACTAGAAGTTGAACAAGGTTGAGGAGCCTACAACCATAATATGAGGAAAATAATAAAGTGCTTGCAAAGACCAACTTAAAGAACAATGGTATAGCTAAAGAGGTTAAGCCAACTCAAAACATCACAATTGTTTAGTAACAGGATGGACAACAAGAACCAAGAGGATAAGTTCTAAACACAGGTGCATATGGGTGTGATGGATAGGAAGCAAGGAAAGCAGAAGTATATGAATGTTGTTTATAAGAAATTTCACATACATACATGTCCACATATAAAAAAATTTGGTGAAAGATTAAAAAATAGAGCATGTTGTCTTAATGTATAACCACTTCTATAATCAGCAAAGCAACATGATCAAGAACACACTAAAACAATGCTTGCTCTCCACCCTACCATATTGTGTCATGGAGCCTTGAGGTCTCCCAGCAAACCCCCGAGAAAGAACATAAATTTTCTAGCACTATAATATATACTGAGATCAATGTTTAATATTACACTTAATATACAATGTATCAAGCATATGAATGTTGTTTGCGTCTAATCTCAAAAACATACACATCTACACGTAGGAAATATAAAATGAAACACGACAAAACAAGGCCTGCTCTCCACCCTACCATATTGGGTCATGGAGCCTCATGGGCTCTCACCAAACTCTCGAGCAAGAACATACATTTTCCACCTATGAAACTATGATAAGGTCTAGAAAATGAAAAGATCCCTATCCATTAACCCAAAAGATTTTGATTTAAGTATTTTAAAAAACTAACTACATATATCCAATACAAGAATATTATGGTCAGTGGCAGGTTTTTTGCTCTAATCACATAAAAATGTATGTTAATGGTTTTCCTAATGAAAGAAGCTCTTTGTTTTTGTTATTTTACAATGGGCTAGAATTAGAAATTTATTAGTTGTTAAAGATGGACAACTAAAATAATGTTGTCTATAGTGTTGACTGATCAGAGAGTTTTCACTGTTTCATTGCATAAGAAGTTTAAAAGTTGGCATTTCATAGGATAGGAAATACTCACAAAAGACTTTGTTGTTGCTCACATTTCTTTTGTTGAACCCAATTCAAGTGAAGAAATTCTTGTTACATCTTGTTTAGATACTGATAGAATTTCAGGTAAGCATGAATATGCTCCAAACTCAAATCTATACATGCATTACACTTGAACTAGGTTCTTCACTTTGAATGTTTTTTGTAAGGAATTTTGCATACATACATGTCCACATGTAAAAAAATTTGGTGAAAGATTAAAAAATACATCATGTTGTCTCAATTTATAACCACTTCTATAAGCAGCAAATCAACAGGATCAGGAACACACTAAAAGAAGGCTTGCTATCCACCCTACAATATTGCGTCATGGAGCCTTGAGGGCTCCCAACAAACCCCCGAGCAAGAACATAAATTTTCTAGCACTATAATCAATGCTGAGATCAATGTTTAATATTACACTTAATATATAACCTACAATACATATGAATGTTTTCTACATCTAATCTCAGAAACATATAGATTTGCACATAGGAAATATAAAATGAAACACAACAAAAGAAGGCTTGCTCTCCACCCTACCATATTGGGTTATGGAGCCTCATGGGCTCTCACCAAACCCCAAAGCAAGAACATACATTGTCCACCACTTTGATCAATGGTGAAACTAATTTTTCTTATTACACTTAATATATAGCCTATCATTCTAACAACTCCTTTTTGAGGCCGAAAGAAATAATAACTTAAAAGGTGCATCTAAATTCAAATACCTATATATCGGTGTAGATTTTGTTTTTCAAACACATATATATAGGCATTTCATGCCTTGGATGCATTTGTAGGGATCTGTTGCTCATATATATATACACACAAAAAGAATGTGTGGAAATTTATGTATGTGGAATTACATCTAGAGAATAGGTATACTGTCTACCACTACAATAAATACAGAGATCAATGCTTAATATTACATTTAATATACATCCTATCATACATACGAATGTTATGTGCATCTAAGGTCAAAGACATACTTAACTACACATAGGAAAAATAATATGAAACACACCAAAAGAAGGCCTACTCTCCACCCTACCATATTGGGTCATGGAACCTCATGGGCTCTCACCAAACCTCAAAGAAGGAACATACATTGTCCACTACTATGATGAATGGTGAAACCAATGTTTCTTATTAGGCTTAATATAAATCCTATTATTGTAAGAATTCCTTTTTGAGGACGAATCAAATAACAAATATCTTCCCAAAATAATAAACATGGGGAGGATTATATATGAATGTTGTCTATATCTAATTTCACATACATACATATCTGCACACAAGAAAAGAAAAATGAAACACAACAAAAGAAACAATCCTCATATACACTTACAAATAAAAATCTATACAGATATATATGCATCTAAATTTATATGTAGACAACACACATATATATCCATAGGTGGAGTTTTCAATAGAGAAATCAGCACGAGAGCAAAGGACATAAACATCAATTGGAATAGGCTGGAAAATAAACATCACTTGGCAAAGGCTGGCATGGTAATATCACTTGTTTGCATCTAATTTCACATACATACATATCTTCACATATGGATGAATGTTGTCTATGTCTAATTTCATAAACATGCATATCTATACATAGGGAAAGTAAAATGAAACACAACAAAAAAAGGCATGCTCTCCACCCTACCATATTGGGTCATGGAGCCTCATAGGCTCTCACCAAACCCCCGAGCAAGAACATACATTGTCCACCACTATGATGAATGGTGAAACCAAATTTTCTTATTGTGCTTAATATAAATCCTATTATTGTAAGAATTTATTTTTGAGGATGAATCAAATAACAACTATCTTCCCGAAACAATAAACATGGGGAGGAGTATATATGAATGTTTTCTACATCTAATTTTGCATACATCACTAATGCATTTGACTGCAAAATACGACGAAACTGTCTGACAAAATATGTAAAATTCGATGTTCGTCGGGTGCTTGTAAAATTTGATGTGTAATTTCCAATTGTTAGGAAAGTTTATCCCCGACGTCCGTCAAAATATCGACGAACCTGGTTTTCGTCGAAATGTCGGCTATTATTTTCGTCGAATGTTCGACAAACATCAAAAATTAAAAAAATCAAATTGTGGCCGACATAAAGAAAAGTGAGTTCGTGCCTGATGTATTGCGACAGTGTTTTGCTCTACTTGAGACAATTTGTGGAGAACTACAGACGATTTTCCTGGGAAAAATCAGAAAAAATTCAAGAAGATATCACCAGGTTGAGGATAGTCATTGTCTTTTTGCAGAATTCAGTTGTGAAGTCAGATTTGTAGTTCCAGGTTTGAAAATCATATTTTAAAGCAATATCTCATCAGATTTCATTTGTAGAGGTTAAGGGTTTTGAGAATTCTTCATGTCAAATTTTTGTGTGGAATCACCATAAGATCATAGCGGAGAACAGATTCTTGTGACTGTAATTATATGATCCATAACTGTATTGGTCATGTGGCATAGTTGTTTTATAACAAATACATGATGCATTCATGTGTGACCCAAGTTTAATGTGGCCATGTTGTGATAGAAATGGAAGCACTCATATAATATATAGTTAGTGAGGGTTGTATAATGTAGGTGTCAAATATCATCATCATTGGGTGCATTCAGGTTGTCTCAAGTTTAACAAGATGGGATGTAATTATAGCATGATCGAAGAGTGATTACCTCTTGCTGCAATAAAGAGCCTATAACTTTGTTTGATATGCAGAGTGGTTGTGTTATATCAATTATGTAGTGCATTCAAGCACAACCCATGTTTAATGGAGGCTATTCTAGAAGAGTGATCAAGATTTTCTAAACCTTATGAATGTTACTTGACATATATTTGCATAATCTGAAATTCCTTGACTTTTGAAGTATCAATGTATCCTATATAGGGTTTAAAATGATTTCTTTTAATTAAAAAATAAATAAATGATGTATTTCCCTATAATTAGATAATGTGGAGATCTCCTAAATCTGCCCCAGCACACTATCCTCTTTGGCACTGTATTCATTACTCCAACTACTAGGTTTTGCATGTGACATCTTTAATATCTTCATGACCGTGGCTTTTAAATAGATCTTAGTCTTTGCTTTAATCCTTTTCATAGTAGCTATGGGTTCCATAATCCACCTTCAATCTCTTCTAAAACTGACTGTCTTAAGCTAGGCGCATAGTATGCATATAAAGCAAGTCCTTCATACACCGCCATTGTTGAAACCACCACTCCAGCACATATGCTTTGAAAATGTTGCCTCCATAAGCACAATAGCATGTTTAAAAATCATGGTTGCCAGTGATTGACCATTAAGGTCACCACTTTCATCAAGATACAATGAGATTTTTGTCTTCAAGCTCAAGGCATTATGCAAGATAACATTGTGAATTGTTTGTTGTGTACGATTTTATTTTCTTGCACATTTACTGCTTTGCTAACTTCCTTTAAAACTTGGTATTACACCCTCAACTGCAATCTCGGCAGCTCACTCACTATCACTTGAAGATTCCTTTCATAGGCATCCTTCTGCAAATCGGACTATGCCCTATAATTTCACTACCTCTGAGGGGACTCATTGTTTCATGGTATTGTAGTTCTTAAGATCCTCCAACCTTATTGACACTACTTCACATTCCACAAGTTATTATTCACTATTCTCCCATCTTTGTTGAGTCTCAAAACACTGCTCAAACATGCAATCCACTACCTCCATTATACATTAATGGCTAAGAAGAAACATTGAACCTATGATTACCACTGTTACTTCATTTGGACAGTCATTCCCTGATTGCATTTTCCTTGTCTAACACTACCAAAAGCATTTGAAAAACCCTTAAGGTCAGCAAAGGGGTAAAGAAACTCACTATTAAAATCTCCACTTTACTATGCAAGGTTTGGGCTTTATTATCTTATCCTTTAGTTGCTTTGTTTTGGTATCATCTCAAGTGACATCATTCTTCTTACCGTGGAGTGCATTTACAAATATCGGTAGCTACATAGTGTGCTTTGTTATTGGCTACAATCTTTAGATTGCAAGATTTTGTTATTACCTACATTGTCTCAATCTTTCTGGTATTGCAACCTCACTAATCCGCTATAGTTATTGTTTATGTTTCTACGGAGGCCTAGGGTTTGTACCCTGATCATGCTCTTACCAATGCTTCTGTTGTTTTTTATTAGGGCTCTCTCAATGTTGAGGGCCCTAGGGATAAGCTCGTCATAAGAAGTGACACATTGCATCTTTAACTAAAAGGATGAATCCGTATTGACATTATCAATGATGATTCTGACTCATTACTCCTTAGGAATGGGTCACTTGCTCTTACTAGCTCGCTACCTCTATTGTTGTAGGAATTTTGTGATCAAGTTCAATATTCTGATTTTAGAGTCTTAACAGTTGGAAATCATAGTAAAATCAGAATTTAATAAGTTTTGGAATTAGCATTGTAAAGTGTTTTTTGGGGTCATTAACTTCAGACTATCTTCTCTTTTGTAGGGGTGGTTGCATGCCAATTTTTTTGGTGTAAAATATTGGAATTATTAGACTATGTTTCCTGTCTATGAATAAAAATTATTGGAGTGTGAGTTTGATATTTATTGAAGATCAAAATAGTCAAGCTTGGCAAAGAAAAATCATGTCAAATACTATTAGTCCAGAACAAAATGAAGAGACACTTGATAGATTGTGGGCTAGATTGAAAAGAAAGGGTGATGGGAAATGTTATTGTCCTTGCAATAATTGCAAGGGCTTAAAGGAATGAGATGACTTTTTAATCCTGCTTGACTAGAAACATTGTAGGCAACATGGTCGCGTTGAAGGGGGGCATGATTATCATTCATTGGTAAGTTATTCATTATATGTGTTTATATTGATTGAATTTGTAAATGTTTATATCGTTTTAACATTTTATATATATATATATATATATATATATAATCACTTGATCATGATTTATTTGTGTCTATCATTATTATAAAGGCGGGGCACCCTAGGGCAGATGATATGGATTATCCGCGGCCGAAGAATGTGGTTTACCAGCGGATGAACATGGAGCTATGAATGCTCGAGATGAAGTTAATGATCCTATGGAAGAAGATGATCATGTGCCAAAAACCACAGTTGAAGATGATGAGTATGAATACATTGATCCATGCCACATTTAGTGTGGTGATCATGATGATCAAGATGACTTTGATGATGTTCATGTTTACGTACTTGACCATACAAAGCCTTTATGGAAGGCTCACGGAAACAACTCTTCTCTCTGTTTGTATTGTTGTTGTTGAACTTTAAGGTTATGAATGCTTTATCAAACATAGCAATCTCCGCGGATGTTAAGGTATGTCATAAATGTCATCTTTTTCATCTATTTTAATTGTAGTTAGTTCATCACTAGTAAATAAAGGATGAAATATGTACCATTAATATTCTTTATATGAACAAATTATTTTGTTGTAGATTGATTGAGTGAATTTTTGCCTGTCAAATATTTTACCTCATCATCTTTGGATTTATGTGCCATTATGAAAGATATCGGAATGGAGTATCGAGCAATAGATGCATGTCCGAATGATCATATTATATATCATAAACAATAGGAATTTGCAACAGAATGCCCGGAATGTCATATCAGTAGATATCGAACAGATCAAGTAACAAAAAAGGTGCCTCGCAAGGTTCTTCGTTATATTCCCATTATTCCACGTATGCAACGATTATTTAGGTGCGAAAGCTTAGCGCAATTGATGGATTACCATGCACTGAATAGAAGTGGAGATGACATTCTTCGAATGCCTGCAGATGGTTCTGCATTTACGGACATGGAGGAAAAATGGCCACACTTTAAAGAAGAACCTCGTAATCTCAGGCTTTCATTGGGAGCAGATGGTGTCAATCCATTTGGAGAGCTGAGATCTATTTACTCAGTGTGGCCTATTTTTGTTATCAACGATAACATTCCTCCATGGATTTCAATAAAGAAGGAGCACATAATG